>JAPYYW010001963.1:0-24014 GCA_030522545.1 Cremastinae sp. A BG-2022a | reverse complement strand
TGAAGTCGATATCGTCGAGGATACAAAAATACATCGCCACTTGAAATTTTGACATTTTCCTATTTTCGATTCTCGAAAAATCAGGCTGGAGGTTCTCGATCACGCTAAATTTTCTCAGTTCCATTATTTATATCCAATATACCTGATGGATAGATATACCTGAATAGTTCGGGGATCGTAAACATTGAAAAAAAAGAGAGAAAATTCTTCGAGCGTATAACGAGAAAAAAATTTTTTTTCAAATTTTCGTTAATCTCTCGGTCACTATTTCCATGGTGATGGGTCGAGGTCGAGTGGAAAAACCGAACAAGGTCTTGATTTTTCGGTTTTATGACGCAATAATTTGGAATCAGTGTTATAAAGTGTCGAGGTAAGACGTGTCAGGTCTCGCCAGGTAGTTCGTTACCGAAAAACATTTCGTAGCAATTCGACAAGTTCAATTGAGTGCCAGTTCCAGTTATTTTCATCCATACGAAAAGTGAATATTTTAGTGTTTTTCATTTATAATATCTTTTGAAAACACTTGAAAAAAATCTCAGTGCGGATGTATCCTATATTAAAAAAGTGATGAAACCTCTAATGAATTAATTGGAATAAAGGGCATTGTGCGAATAAGTTGTATGAAGAATGCGCCTATAGAAGAACAGTAAAATATCAATTCAAACGTGTTAAAAAAAAGTGGCCGTGTTGTCCCTCGTTATACGATAAAAATTTTCTTTAATTAAAAAAAAAATGAATATTATAAAAATTCTCTTCATTTAAGCATCACCAAATGTTATATAAATACATTTTTTTCTAGGAAATATGTATGTGTTACCAAAATTCCATAAAAATTGGTCTTTTGGGAGGACGGTCGAAAATTCTGATGAATATATTTTTTTCATTTCTATATTAATCGCCTTCAGATAATACATATTTCAATGACGATTCACAAAACTTGGAGAATGATGAAACATCGAATAGAGTGTCTAAATCGAGAAGAACGTCGGCCGGTGAGGGAAAAAGTCGGGGGAGCAAATATATAATAGGGAACGGAGAAGATCTTGTTTCGATGTTTCTCGGAGTGACGGGATTAATTTCGCGTTTACTCGAGGAAAAGAGCGTACAGGAGAGTGCGAAAGTGCGATCCGTCAGCGTGGAGGCGCGAGTGAAAGAGAGAGAGAGAGAGAGAGAGATGGAGCGTCGACGGGAATCGCGAGGGAAAGACCGCGTGTCCGGCCCCGAGCGAGACGCAGCGGCGCTCGCGGATCGTCGTCTCCTTTCCGCGCAAACAGCCGAGACTCTGCGTCGATGAAGAGCAAACCGGCGAGAAAGAGAGAGAGAGAGAGAGTTAAGCGCATTTATTTTTGGTTCGCGAGCCTTCTAGAGCGTCGGGGGATGATGCTCGACGCGACAGCCGATTCTACGTACTCGCTTTTTCCCTCTTCCTCCCTCCCTCCCTCCCTCCCTTTCTCTCTCTCTCTCTCTCGTCGTCGCGTTTATAGTCCGTGAATTCGCGGACACGCGAGATCTCATCTCGACTGAGCTTTCTTTTCTCGTCTCGCGCTTCAGCTTTCACCGATCGGGACGATTCACGAGTCGGAGAATCCGCGCTGCGTCTCGGAAAATTGAGTCTTTCGGAGCCGGTGCGATTCGTCGTTTGGACGTATTACCGATCGACGTATATAGCGGCCCGACGCGAACCGAAGGGTTGCTCAGCGAAGAAAAAAAGGGCTCAGAATAAGCGTCGCTCGGTGTCGGCGGAAACTCGACGGAATCTTATTCTTCGAGGCAAGGTCCGAGACGACAGCTGAGAAATAATATACTATACATATACACTAATATTTATACTATATGCATAAAATAAAATATAAAAAATAAGTATGTAATGTATATACAAAATCTATAAAATAGGGAAAAAAGGGTCGAAAACGAAAATACGTTTGTCTCGAACAGTCGCCATCCGATATTGCGCGATTTTGTTGAGATTTACAGAGGAGAAATAACGTTTTTCCTCAACTGTCGTGTCCCATCGTCGCTCGCGACGTGTCGCGTAAAGCGCTCTCGCGGTTTCGTTTCTTCGTTGCTGGCCGGGAGAGCGATACAAGTGCGCTAGTGAGAAGCGGTGCAACGACCCCGCGCGGCGTCGCGACGCCTCGTTTGGCTTCGACCACACCAAGACCACCAAGACTCTACACGGACCGTGTCCTCGCTTTTCTCGGACGCTTTCTTCTTCTCCTTCTTCGTCTTCTTCTTCTTCTTCTTCTTATTCTTTTTCTTCGACTTCTCTCTTTTTCTTCCTACCGTCCACAAATTTCGTTTCGTATGACTGCACTCCCGGGGAAAAAAGAAGAAGTCGTAGAAAAGAGATAAATAGGGAAGAACCTCGTTTTTTTTAATGACTCGCGCGCCAACATTTTTCTGTCGATTCCCATCACGATTTTAAGCTTTGACTCGGGCTTATGAATGATGCACTTGCGTTAAAAAAAGAATGATAAAACGTATATATAGGAAAGAGATAAATGTAGGAAGAACCTCGTTTTTTCAACCACACTCCATTTTTATATCAATCTCATTCCAATTTTTAATTTTTTATTCAGGCTCACATATTTTTATTTTATATATATATAACTGAAATGATGCAAGAAGGAAGAAATTGTTGAAAATTTTTTTTTTAATAAAAGCATAGTTTTTTTATTTACTTAATTTTTTACAGTGCAAAAAGAAAAAAAAATAGTAAAGGAAGATAAACATTTTTTTTAGTTATTCGACTTTTTGCATAAAATTATTTTCTTCTCGGTTCCGTTAAGATTTTAATTCAATGACTCGGTTCGACGATCTCTACAAATCGAATGTGTGTCTTTTTCTGTTTTTCAGAATGCACGTTTGGCAAACAAGTCCGAGAACTGGGCTCGACCTGGCACGCCGATCTTGGACCACCTTTCGGCGTCATGTACTGCATCAAGTGCGAATGCATACCAGTAAGTAAAACGCAATGGATTTTCCCTTATCGACTTCTTCATTTTTTTTCAACTCTAAAATACTGTTAAAATGTGGTGTTAAAATGGTATTAATTTAACACAATTCTTGGTCTATATATAGTTCCCACCGTTTGGTGTAGAATGGCATGCTGTTATAATAAATGTGGTTTGATATGCTGTGTTTGATCAGTGTAAATAATTAACACTGCGGTATAAACACCATTTAGTGCGTAAAATTAATGAAGTAACACTATTCTTGCTAACACCATTCGGTGCGAACAAAAAAGGAAGATAAAAATTAAGTAACTCAATAATATAAATAATATTTTGGAATAATGTGTAAGTTTCGATTTTTTTGTAAGTTTCATGCGCATTATATGCAATTGTGTTCATAAAAAATTCCATATCAACAAGTTCGTAAATTATTTTTTATTTCTCTCTCTCTCTCTCTCTCTCTCTCTCTCTCTCTCTCTGAGTGCAGAGATTTACCCTAGCTGATGTAGGGTAATTTACTATGTCGACTTGTTCTTTTAAAAGAATTTTTTATATACTAATTTTTTTCATAATACATGCAATATTGATGTTGAGTAGCAAGTGTTCTGGCCATGTTTCAAAAACTTTTATATTTATCAGTTCCTTGAAATAATTATGCTTCCCCTCAAACCTGATTAACAAAAGATTACACTAGACGACCGATTTCCTCAACGATGTTCAGATAATGAATCATAAAATGATGTTTTGGTATACTAAATTTTTCGCGTTCATTCTCGTCTCCGTTTATTGCCACTTAATAGAGTAACTACCAGAAACGTAAAAAATTTTTTATTGCTGAACAGGTATGGACAAAATTCGATACTTTTCTGAAAAATGAAAATTGTTCAATATAGGCAATGCTCATCGATGGTGCAATAAACATCATCTATTGAAAAATCTTCATTTTTCACAGGAAAGTATCGAGCTCTGCCCGTCTCTGTTGCTAAAAATATCAATTTTTAACCCTGTTTTAACACCGCTCAACATCTTTTACCGAACACACAGGTGTTATTATTTTACATCATTTCCTTTTACCACTCACACAATTTGATTAATACCGCGAAATTTTTTACAGTGTATATTCAAGTATATTATTATCCGTAATTTAAACATTAGAAATCGTATCTGCTTTATTTGATTTTTTTAAACTAAATATCTCGTTATTTACGTGCGGTGATAAATTCTGCAAAAAAAAGCTTATATATAGTAAAAAATCCGAATCAATCAATCTTATGTTACTTCGACAAATGCTTCCTTATTAAAAATGCCAAGTCGATATGATGATTGACAAATGTAGGAGAAAATGTAGATCGATGCTCTTTATAGAGTCGCAGAAGGCAACGAACTGCGAGAGAGAAAGAGAGAGAGAGAGAGAGAGTCATCATCGATGAAAAAAAAAAAGAAAAAGAAAAAAATGACGATAAGTGTAACGAGCGATATTGGCGCGTTCTCGCATCGAGGTCTGCGCAACGTAAACTGAGAGCGCTGCATTATTATTTGTACAGCGTCTTTATACATGTATATTTCCAATAGAAATTAGAACGCGCGTATGGCGCCAGCTTATCTTCTTCCTCTCGCCTCTCTCGCGGCGTTTTCACATTTCTCCCACGAGGCCGGGAGGCAATTATCGTGTTTGATCTCTCCACTGCGGTGGAGGATTGGAAAAAAAGGTAAAGAAAGTACACGGGATAAATGAATGGGAGTATTTGACGAATGCTGTCGGAGCGTTGCGAACCTTGACCCAGGCGTTTGGCTCTCGCGGTGTATCCTCCCGTCTCGCCCATTTCCCAACGGGTCATCAATTTATTCGTCCAATGCTAAGGCGACGATACTCACAGATTCCATCAATTTATGCACTCTGACGCAAGAATTAAAAAAGTATGCTCTCACAAATATTTTAATGATCGATTTTATGCTATAAAGTAACTATATACGCATACTGATTATCTTATGTGTATAGAAACGTTAAATTATATAGGTTTGGATTAACAATGTGTCGAAAACAGAGAATACTGCGGAAAGCAATTATAATGGATATAATTTTGGTTCTATTCTAATCAGGGTTGTTTATTTTTATGATAGTATAAAAGAGCAACATTTTTAGCATGTGTAGGTATATGTAACAAAAGCAGTGCGATACATACTGAGTTTTGGACCACTTTTTTCAATTTTTCATTATGAATTCTTAGATTGCGCCCTGAATATATAGCATTTTCGTTATCTACGGGAAATTTCTGATTAAATAGGCTCTTAAAATCAAAAAAAAATTCAAAAAATTTTGCAAATTTACCATTTTTCAAAAATCTCCAAGGCGTCATAACCTTTTTAAAAATAAATGTAATAACATAATTCTTGTGACATTCGCTCCGTCTTGCAAAAATCTTTTAAAAACACCCTTAATAAAGTTGATTTGGTCAAGAAAAAGGAAAGATATTGCAAATTGAAATTTTCATGGATCTACGATGAGGCCCAGTGTGACCCCTTAAAAAATTGGAAGAACCTATTCGATCGAAAATTTCCCGTAGATAACGAAAATGCTAATTATTCGGCGTATAATCCAAGAATTCATATCGAACGAGCCAAAAAACTGATTTTTGGATCAATTTTCTAATTTTTCAACTGATTCGAATTAATGCTATATCAGAATCTCTTAAGCTTATTTTACTTTACGATAAAAAAAGATACTAAAATAAATCATATACAATATAGAAAAAACAATGATAAAAGTGTGAGTCGAATCTCTGTCGAGCGTCGGAGTTGCTCTGAAGAGGAAACAAACGCGAATCCTGAACGGCGTCCCGGATAAGTCCTGGATCCGGGCTTCGCTCTCCCCATGGAGGCTTTCTAATCCCCCCGCTCGCTCTCGAACACGATGACTCTGAGCCCGGCGCGATAGCGCATATTTCGCGTTGCGCTCGGTTATTCTCGCCCGGCGATATTCGTCAGGCTGCATGGGTCTTTCACCGCTGGAAGCGCGGCGCTCGCGCGGCTACGGACCGTTAACAATGGACGAAAAGGTTGAAAAAAGAGATCAGCGGGACACGGCGCGCGGCGAGCTGCACACGAAAGAAGAAAAAAAGAAAAACGATAAATAGAAAGAAAGACAAACGCGCGAGAGGCGCGGAGGAAAAAAAGGCAGGCGACTCGAGAATTCCAATGAAATGTCGGCGAATTTTCCGGGCTCTTGAGTTTCGCATTATGAAATCAGAAAGAAAGAGAGACGGAATGGGCGAAGAGAGGGGCGAGGGGAGGGGGGGGGGACAAGGGAGAGAGGTCGGTAGCTCAGCCGAGATTGTCGAGCGATCGCGTAATACGATCGTGATTTGCATTCCACGCGCGAAGCCTCTCGCGAACGGTTCGCCCGCGGTTGGCTAGCTCCGCTCGCCGAGAAGAGAACTCTCGCTGCGCGAGGCATAGTGGAGCAGGCTCGCTTCTCCTCCTCCCCCTCCCCTCCCTTCCTCTTCTACTCTCCTCCTGCTGCTATTTCTCCTCGTTGTCTGCCGCACCGCGACGTTCCGTGAATTCCATTCCTTATTTCCGTCGTGCTTTTATAAAGTCTCTCGCATGCGCCCGCGTTCCGACGCGAAAACCAGCGTCGTTTCTATGCAGCCGGCGCGAAAACGCGCTGCATGCTATCATCCCGACGATACATGCTCGCGACGCGATATTTCTCGATTCTCTCATCGCTAGCCCCCCTCCCCCTCCCCCCCCTTATATACCTGATGCGACGTCCGAATATTCCGATCTCGGCGTGACGTGCCCGTTGATCGCCCGTGTCGCGGAACTGCGCACTCCCCGGCGTGTTGTGCGTATCCTCTCTCCGCGCGATGGAATTCCAAATTGGAGAGCATTATGCGAACGCGCGTTTTACGACTATTTTAAGGTCGTTCCATTATTAAGAAACCTTTTCTCGAGATTATTTTGAGAATATATTGAGATTTTTTGTGGATCATTTCAATTGGCTTAAAAATCAGAGTTATTCAACATTATTGGTTTTTGAGATTTTTGAGGTTTTTCAGATGAAAAAGTGAAATAAAATCTATGATAATGACTTAAAAACTGTTCTTTAAAGAATTATTAGATTATTTACAATATTAGTATACCTGATGATAAAGATATTATTTTTGGAAAATAATAATAAATCCTTATTTATAAAGTAGAACTGTCACGTTTAGAATGAAATAGATGGTTATTCCAACTAAATTCATAGATGTAAACTGACAGTTTGCACAAAAAGAACTGACAGATTCTCAAAACGTGAATCTATAACGAAAGTTAGCACGCGCGAAGCGCGTATCGCATTGCCTAGTAATTATCTTAAAAAAGATTTCTATTACTAAAAGTATGTTGAAAAATGTGGAAATTGAAATTAAAAATATATGGTAAACTTCACAAAACAATCAAAACATTATCTGATGATCAAATAAATTAACTAACTTTTGATGAAATATTTATCTTTTGGTATACTTTATTCGCTATACCATCAATTTTCCACAAATTTTCTCAAGTTCGTTATTATTTATATCACGGTAGAACTAATTACACGATCAAGGGCAAATGTAGGAATTTTCTATAGAAACAATGCTAAATCCCAGTAAATTTGGAATACTCTTAAAGCACTCGGTAAAGCGATTTCAAATTTGGCACGACATAGTTTCAGATCTCTCGAGTATGTTCCTATACGCCGTACAGTCGATTCTAAAAGTTTGTAGAATGGAAATAAGCTCGTATCCACTGAACGAAAATTTTTTTTTTCTATTTATATAAATTTCTATCATTTCATTTTATTTTAAAACTATAATATTGAAATATTTCTCAAAATTAAATGTCAAAAAATTCTATTTTTTGTATTTATTTGTAGATTATAATAATTTACTAAGTATATTTTTTTATTATTATTGTAATCTATAAATGTTCATCATTTGCAAGAGTATGTCTGATTGCTCGAAGAAAAATATTGTCAAGCATTCACACGAATATATCTTGAAAACTTTTAATAAAAATATTCATTAATTTAAAAAAATATCACAAAAAAAAACTATTTCCTCAAACTTGACCAAATGTTTCATACATTTTTTCCATAACCATCAGCGCACATCCACGAATTATCAAAATTACGGTAAAATCGGACTGTCGTGAGTGTAAAAATGGAACTGTCTTGAGAACCATGGTCCAAAAAAGTATATTGTAGAATTCGTAAATTTTGAAAAAAAAAAAAAAAAGAAAAGCTCATTCACATGTCTAATCTGAATAAGAAAGTGGTCGCTTTGTGTGTCGGGGCGGGAAAGCCGCAGAAAGCGGAAATCGTCGAGTGAGCCATTGATTCGCGGAGGGAGGGAGGGAGGGAGGGAGGGAGGGGTTGGTGCATGGGTCGGAAGCGAGCGGCGGAGGAGAGAATGAAGGTTGCGCCGGTGGAAAGGGAAACGGGCGGTGCGATGAAATGGTCTCGGGAAACGGAAATAAGGGACCGGTTGGGAGGCATTATCCGCGTTTGTGCGGCTCATCGGACGGGAGCTGATGCAGCGGGGCTCTATCGTGCGCGCTCTCGACGCGAACGTATTATTAGAACCCGGTGGAATGATAGTCGCGCCCCGTGTATGAGGTGCTATTGATAGGAACGGCTTTCGCTTGTAGCGAAGAGACAAGATTGCGTGCGTGCATCCGCGCTCGCGCGCGCCACTCACCGGAGAGGCGCATGCACAGAAAGAAGACGAAGAAGAAGAAACTTGCGTGAATCACGCGCCTCACACGCTCACCTTCTTCACTCAGATAAAACTATGGTAGATCTTGCTATAAAACAGTGACGACTGAGGTAAACGTCCCAATATTCGTATATACATCTGAAAGTATTTCCCTATACATTTTATTTTTATTTTTGAACCATTCAGAGATTAAAACGTCTGCTCAAAATTTACGTTTAGATTATACTGCCTGATATTTTAGCGATCCAAAACCCATCTTATGTTTTCATTTTAGACAATGCTTATTGTTGAAATCGTTTGGAAACATTAGAAAGTGTTACGATACTTGAATAGCCAAATTGACTACTCGCTCTCTTGAACTTCTCTGTAACTTAACTTCAAATTCATCAATTGACTGATTATTTTGATAGCATTTACAAATATTACATATGGTTGATCAGTGACGACTGAGGTAAACGTCCCAATATTCGTATACATCTGAAAGTATTTCCCTACTTTATTTCCATTTTTGAAGTATTCAGAGATTAAAATCCCTGCTCAAAATTTACGTTTATATTATTGCCTGATATTTTAGCGATCCAAAAACCATCTTGGGTCTTCATTTTAAACAATGTTTATTGTTGAAATCGTCTGGAAACATTTGAAGGTGTCCCAATACTTGAATAGCCAAATTGACTATTCTCTCTTGAACTTTTCTGTAATTTAACTTCAAATTAATCAATCGATTGATTATTTTGATAATGTTTACAAATATGCAAACATTTCACAGAATTTTTTCATTTTCAATTATTTCCAACGCTAGTCGTCAAAATTCTATAAAAAGCTGTATATACTAAAATGAATAATTTATGTAACAGCTAACAGAAAAATTTTAGCAAAAATATATATAGTCTGATTCTTATTAATTTGTCATAAAAAATTCACTTTTGCCATGAATTATCACAAATTCCTCCTCAATTTTTTAATACAAATTCAATTTCGTCATAAATAATGATGATACGCAGAAAAGGATTTGATCCTGATTAAAAAAATAAATTACTTTACATAATTATCGAAATATCTTAAATGAAGAAAAAATTGAAATAAAAAGCAATATTTTCTAAAATTTCGCTGTATATATTTCTATATACCTTGATCAATATCTCTTTCTTCGTATAGTTGTTCTCGCGTAGGGGAAAGAGCGATCCATCTGCACGCGGTACTCGCGTCATCTGTTTTCCTCGCGAAGAAGAGTCACGACACGCGTATATACCTATGGCCCTGTCATATGCGCGCGCCCGCGACATATAGACACACACTATGCTGAGAAAACAGCGAAGCAATTGTCTCGGATCCTCGGGCAGCAGAAATATATATCGATGACGTTACGAGCTGTCACGAGACACGAATCTCTCGGGAGACGAGCCTCCGCTTGGCTATACATCAATTTATTTATTATCGGTGTTCTATGCTCTCATCGCTATACCGAAATAATGAACGGTTTCGAAGCCTTATTCGCGAGCGCGCGCTCTCGTCGCCGAGCCGTCTCAGGAACGCCGAGAACGCGCGAGCGAGCTCACTCGCACATTTTTCATGCCCACGACCAACGAGGATACGATGTATTTTTATTGTATATATCTGTACGTGTATGTAAATAAATATTTATTCACATATATTTATCTCTATGTGATTCTTCAATTTTTCAGGTGCAGAAAAAGCGAAGAATCGTCGCGAGGGTCCAATGTCGCAACATCAAGAACGAGTGTCCCAGGCTCGACTGCGAGGAGCCTGTTCTCCTTCCTGGACGATGCTGCAAGTCCTGTCCCGGAGATTTCAGTAAGTCATTTATTCTTTATACCACGCATGCGCCTTTTTTAAAAAACTTCACTCTTTCGTAAATGAATTATTGTTCATTTATTTGAACCCATTTCATTGTCAACGAGAATATAAATTTTTAGACATGTTGAATTCTTTTTTAAATATTAATTAAAAATAATTACATTTATTTTAACACTCGTTATTTATTATCACATTTAATATCAATAAGTAAATATAAATAATAAATAATATAAGTGTCAGTGACTATAATGTTTCGTGTATAAATATTGTGGTGACAAAAATAAAAAATTAATTTAAGGAGATATTTGCATGACTCTTGAGTAAATTGAGAAATTTACTTGATTGCACGTGCGACGACAATTTTCACGTAGAAGATATTTCAAATTATGTAAAAATGCCTATAGGCAATTAATTATTCATTGAAAAACGTCTATATAAATTGATGGATAATTGCTGATTTGGCCGTGGCACTAATCTACAAACATAAAACATTTTCACAACAAATTTTCTAATTGAAAATTAATAATTGAGCAAAAAATAGACAGATATACGCACGAAATGCGTAAAAAAATATAATCAAAGTGTCCGATACGCTGAAAAGTCGTTAAATTTATTAGTTTTTAGAATTTTTGCAAGGGTACCTACGTAATCTTTCGTCGTGATTTGAACAAACAGAGGTATAAATAATACAGTGGACATTTTATTGGATATTATTGTCAATCACTCGATATAGAGACGCTGAATTATTGTCAAACTGTCTTTCTGTATTCATCACAATTTAAATAATTGATTTATCTACTTTGCGATCTCCTTTTGAATATTCTATCAAATGCAACAACTACGCGGTTTGTTATCTTTTATACACAGTGAAATTTATTGATTTTTTTCAAAAATTTATATTGAGGCGCATGGTCGATAAAAAATTGAAAAAATTTGAAATAATCCATTTTTTTAAAGAATCCAAGTACCTCTTCAATAGCATATTTTTGAAAATGATTGAAAATTGAAGGAAACTTAGCTGTATTTTTTATTTTGATTGTATTCGGTGCAAGTGACATCAAGTACAATTATCAATTAACGACAGAGTTGCAATCTTAAGAAGTGAAAACTCGTATTATCAAAAAAAATTTATAGTATTTTTTGCTTACGAGGATCTGTGTTATTGGTCAATAAATCTTGCAATCTATTCGAACATAATAACATCCACTGATTGTACAAAAGAATTATTTTTTCAATAATTTAAAAAAATGGCAGCAATTTTGAATTCTTTTTTATTGGTCATATTTTTAAATTGTTTTGAGCGCGAGAAAATATACTTCGATTGACAAAAGCCACAATTTGACGAAACGAAATCTCAAAAAAAAAAGAAAAAGTTTTCGTATCAAATGACATATTCGCCATATTAGAAAGTTAAAAAATGTTGGAACAAGAGTGCCGCGCGGGGCCGCGACGTGCTTGAATTCCAACAAGCGCGAATACGTCGTTCCTCATCACTTGACTTATTTCTCTCGCGCGGCTCGGTCTATCGGCATCAGTAATCCTTGGCAATAATCATTCTCTCAGCCGGAGAATCGTCCGGTGCGTTTCAATAAATACGCGTATTATTGTTTATCACTCTCTCGTTTATAATTATAGGCGAAGCAGCAGCCTTGACTTTATTGAGGAGTCGCCGAGCGCAGTGGCGGGAAACGTAAGGGCGGTATCGGAACACGTTTTGCGGTGGTCGTCGGGCGGATCGACGCCGGGATCCGGCTCGGACGGCTTCCAATAACGCGAATGCATAAAATATAGACTCCCGGCGGTGATTGATGTACTCGCGCCGCCGTCGGCCTCCTCGCCGTGCATAGATTTCACCGCGATTATTCCATCGCGGCGATTACACCGTCTTATCTCTTTCTCCGCCTATCTATTTGTTCCTCTGTACCGATGAGCGGGAGATAAAAAGCAGGCTCGACCGGGAATGAATTGCCCGGCGACAACGGTAAACCGCGTAAATCCTGAATCTCCTCATCCGCCCCGCTTTTTGTCCCTCATATATACCGATTAAGGGATCCCCCCCCCCCCGATATCGGCGCTCGTCGCCTCCTCCTCCTCTTTATTTTATTATATATTGCGAAACTCCCGTCCCCACGCGCGAGTATACTGGCCGCGAAACCCCCGATAAATCGGCACTCGCCCGTTTATTAACCAGACTCGAGTGCACTGCGCATAAATAAATCATTTATCAGAGATGATCCCCGCCGATATGAGGCCCTCTGCGACAACTCGCTCCGTGTGTCTCGCTTCTCAGGATTCCCCTACATATATATATATATATATACGCATGCACCAAAGATATTATTTCCCATCTCGCTTCCTTTTTTCATCTATATATGTTCGCCCACTGAGACCACAATTTATTAGATTTTTTATTGCAAAATAAACCCTTCTCTTGAGGACATTTTTAAATTTAATCTTTTGTTAAAAAATATTCATGAAAATTGATCAAAAATCGAGACGAGTTATTGTTTATTGTTTAGTTTTTATGATATTCGAAGGCAAAATTCAATCATTTTTGTACATAGAGAGAAATCTGAAACCACATTTAAAAAATTGTTCCACTGCAAAAACTATTTTCTTCAGAAAATTCGGAAAAAAAATTCCATGTTTTGTGAAAAAATATAATATAAAGAATATTTTGGTATAATGTAAGTTTCGATTTGTTTGTATATAAGGTTCATGCACATTATATGCAACTTTGTTCGTAACAAATTCCATGTTAACAAGTTTGTAAATTATTTTTTGTTCCTCTCTCTCTCTCTCTCTCTCTAAATGCAGAGATTAACCATGATGTAGGGTAATTTACTACCTATACCTTGCGTATGCTAATATTTTTCGTAAAAGATGTAACGTTGATGTTGAGTATATATAGCAAGTGTTCTGGCAATGTTATGAAAATTTTTATATTCAAGTATCATTTCCTTGATATAATTATCCTTCTCCTCAGTCCTTATTAACCAAAGATACCCTCGAGGACGGATTTGCTCAATGATATTCGGATTATATGGGTCATAAAATGATGTTTTGGTATGCCAAGCTTCAGCTCAGGTACCTGATGATACTAAATTTTTCGCAGAGTGGACTACCAGAAACGTTGACAAAATTTTATTGCTGAACAGGAATGGGCGAAGCTCGATACTTTTCTGAGAAATGAAAATTTTTCAATAGGCATATGCGATGCTTATTTCATCGATGGTGCAATAAACATCATCCATTGAAAAATTTTCATTTCTCAAGAAAGTATCGA
Source organism: Cremastinae sp. A BG-2022a (assembly GCA_030522545.1). NCBI lineage: Eukaryota > Metazoa > Arthropoda > Insecta > Hymenoptera > Ichneumonidae > Cremastinae sp. A BG-2022a. Next base: position 10,215 of record JAPYYW010001963.1, on the reverse strand, counting down.
GCTCTGCCCATATCGGTACTGCTGAAAACATCGATTTTTAACCCCGTGAAATCAGCAGGTAACACCACTCAATATCTTTTACCAAAGACATTGGTATTATTAATTTACACCATATCATTTTACCACTCACACAATATTTGGTTAACACCGCGACATTTTTTACAGTGTATAGATTCTCTTTTAAATATATTTCATCTCACTCCAAGTTGAATTTAGTTATAAAATATTTAGCATAATTGTCACCTTTTGGTAACATCGTACAATAATGATTTCTCTCAGTGTATTGAAACATAAATTTTTATTATTACGAAAAAAAAAAGATTACTTAATAACAGTTCTTGAGAATATTTTTTTTTAATCGACAATGTAGGAGCGCTTGCTATAAAGTAATTACTTGAAAAAAAAAACACGATTCGACGTACAGGTTGAAGAAGAAAAAGCTAGTATAATCATGATTTTATAGTAAGAACTACCATATTTTCCTCTCAAAGTATAGACGTCAAAAAAATTGCGTCGCGCTGTGAAATTTCGCGCGAAAGAAAATCCTCGTTCTCGGATACTCGGCCAAGAGAGTTGCCCTTCCTCGCGACAAATCCCATGTATTATTCATCCTCGTTATAATTACGAAGCCTGGTATTTATTTAATCAGCATAATTATTGTATTTTCCTCGCCGACGTTGCGCCTCGACTTGCGATTTAACCGGCGACAAATCGAGCTGCCTCGGTGCTCGTCTGGCGCGGCATTTTCTCGTTCGTCTAGGCGCAACAGAAATCATAGCAGAAAGAAAAACCCTCAAACATTCGCCAACTGATGACCATGCACCGGAAGCGCGATAAAACTTTTCTCTCTCCTTATTATTTCCAACTTCCCGTCCTAGAGCACTTATTCTCGCGTACGTTTTCGCTCGACTCTCGTACGCGCGGAAGTTGCATCGCATCGGCGACGACTCGTCGACGAAAACAAAACGCGATCGAGCGATTCCGCTGATACGAAGGTTCGCGGGTCACCGATCGCGTTCCCATTACTTCTCAACTTTTTTTCGTATAGTTTCGTTCAAATTTCGTGACAAGCACTTACATTTTATGAGAATTACTCTGTAAGAATTATTTCTAATATGATTCGTTTCGCAAAATTTCGTTATTCAAAGTATTTCGATCAGTTTTTTGGAGTCGAGTTAATGACTAAATCGAAAAAAATACGTTAACTTACATTTTTTAAAACATTCTATTAACTTTATAATCATTTGTAATGTATTAAATACACAATACGATTTTCGTCAAAAAATGACAATATTTTGTAAAAAAACTCATAAATGACACGATAAAATTCTAAATTTTCTTCTTTTTTATTATATGATTTCTGTTTAATTTAAAATCTATCAAATTTCATTTTTTGGATGATTTTAGTTGAAAGGTTCATTGTAAAGTCGTGATAAATGAAATTCTGGAAGAGTCTCCGTAAGAGTGTATGTACAACCTCTACAAAAATCTCAACATGAAGATTTTATCCAAAACCGAATAAATTTGGATAAAATTTGAAAAATATCTTGACCAACCATTCCTCAAAAAAGGAAATAAAATTTGTATCGATTATCGTCGAATTCACCTCAAAATGACCGAACAATATCTTGAATATTATTTCGTGCGCGAATTATTTAGTGAGAATATTATCGTGAGATATTATTATTTTAACGAGAACAATTAATTAGTGGGAAGAATTTGGTGAAAATTCCGGTCGGGTGTCCCCCGGGTGCGAGAGCGAGGCTCCGCGGAGATGTGGATAAAAGAATAAAAGCTTGATGAAGAATAAAGAGAGAGAAGGAGGGAGGGTGATCGGGCGCGACGGTTTAGCGCCACGGCGCCGGTTATATTACCGCATGGCGTCACTTCGATTAAGAGTCGCGCAATCTAAATGTAAATATTAGCATACGTAATGATGAGAGAGACGTCAAAAGAGCGAGAAGGGAGATATTACGAAGTGCGGGGGAGGGGTTGGAACGAAGAGCGCATATAATGCAGGAGGGATTCGCGCGCGATCCGAGCGGGTTGGACAAAGTTGCGCTCGATTTGTCGCGCGTTTTATTGACGCACGCGTTTATTCCCGGCCATTTTCGCATTTTTTCATCGAATTTAAACGAGCGCGATTGCCGCCGATTCTTCGTGTTCTCGCTCATTTTTTTCCCCTCTTATTTATTATTTATATTCCTCGATCGCTCAATAACAAGCTCGACGTCGCGGATCGCAACGGCGAGACTCCGCCCGTGCATGATTCCGTCTCTCGTTTATCCTCCATTTTTTCAACTCACCGTTCGTCCCAGACTGTCGCCAGGATAATTATTTAATTAGCCGATTCAAGGGAAATATACTCCGCTAATGCATTTGGGGAGAGATCGCGCGGGGCTGAAGAGAAGAGAAGCAGAGGGAAAGAAATTAGAGAGAAATGCTGCTGAGGGATTATACTTGCGAGGTTGTATTATGTCTTTTTATCTCCTGCGCCCGCTCTCGCACTGCCGTCCTAGTTAATCGATGCAAAACCCGACGTCGACGTCGCCGTCGCCAATGCTCGCCGATTTCTCTCTCTCTCTCTTTTTCTCCCTCTGCGTGTATACCCCTTCGTTGGAAACTCGTTTGGTCCGTCGTCGTATCGAATTAGCGGGTCGCGATCGTCGGGGTCGTATCAATTTCACGTGAATACGTCGAGGCGCATTTTTCTTCCTCCCGATCGTCTCCGTCTATCTCCGGTGACACGGAATCCGACGCTAGGCTCTCCTCAGCCTCTTTGAATGGAAAGCCCGCGTCTGACCCCGGACGAGTCGCGTCTCGCTGCCCGAGAATCATCCTCGTTCAACGATATTTTGCCCTCCAACCGCGTCTCTCACTCCTCTCTCTCTTTCTTGACCTGCGACAGTCATGCAAATTTAATATCACGAAAAGTTCATTTTTCACTTTTCAAGCTCAAATTCTACCCAATTCAACGATCATAAATCTATGAGAATTATGTTTGTTAACCCTCCGACGGGCGTGTTAACATTTTTGACTTGTGAAGTATTTTTAGACTGTAATTGACAAATTTACAAAATTCAATTTACTTTTGTAGACACTTTTGTATTTTCGCAATAATATGAATAAAAAAATGTAAATAAATAATTTTCAATTTAATAAAAGAAAATATTTGAATTACTATTGTTATTAAAATAAAAGTTAAACAAATTTATTTTTTATGTATCTCAATAATTTTCGATTACGATGAAATCAAAGAAGTTACAATCATAGTTTTGACTAAATAAATAATATCTTGCAACCAAAAAAAATGAAATTTATACGAACGACTTAAAATCGACTGGTATTAACAATTCTTTTAAATTTCTAAATAGTCACCCGATGCCAATATAAATTTATAAAGCTTGAATTCGCATAAGTATACTTGATGATCCGAAACATACTAAAATCTATATAGCAATAAATGGTGAAATATTTTCAAGTAATAAAAATACATATTCTTTTGAAAGTACTAAAAATGTTTTTTTTTGCATTTAATTATAAAATATGAATGAATTTGATTGATTTAATTGTATAAAATATAAATAAAAATCGTCCGTGGTCGAAAAAGACCTCACGCGATCGTCCGCGAATGTTTGAAGAAGCAATATCGATCGATGAATCTCTCGAATGTCGTTGGTCGTTGGAAATATTCGCGAGTCGAGTCGGAGAGATCCTATCTCCGAGTATTGAATTCCCCGGCGAGGAGGGATCCGGTGCGAAAACGGGGATTTCGTTTGTGGCGAGGACGTGCGCGCAGGCTCTTCGGGAAAAAATGGAATGCGGCGGGAACGGTACCGGGGAATATGATTCGAGAGAAAAGCCGGCGGCCGGGGGGAGAGCGTGTTCTCGGCGAAGGAGCGGCAGTAAAAGCGGCATTCAAAGTAGCGATCGGTGGCAACTGTTGCCGCGGCGCCAGACGCGTCATGTTATACTGCCGCGGCCGGGCGCGTTGAGTTAGTGCGCGAGAGAAAAGAGAGAATAAATCCGACGAGCTGCGGTGAGGTCGCGCGCTTCTTTTTCCCTGATGCGCGAACCGGGATGAAAAGGAGCGATACTCGGAAAACTTCGTCTCGGGGAATGCAGCGAGAATCGCTGCACTTTCGCTAAATCGCTCCCCGGGGAGAGCAGCAGGCCGCGCGCGTTTTCGCGACGTCGTAAACGCGCGCGCGAGCCCGACTCGAACTTCCATCCGCAATCTTTTCTCCCCCCGTCCTCTCTCCTGCCTCCCCCCCCCCGCTCCTTCGTTTCACGCCGTTTGAGCTCGAAACCTTTTTTTTAATCTCCTTATTTTTGTTTCAGCTCCCGACGTCGTCCAGGATTTACCGGTGCAATTGACCTCGGAGGAAGAAGAGAGAAGGCTCAAGTGTGAGTTTCGTCTTTCGAGGGTGCCCTCGTCGTCCCCTCCACTTTCTTTTCCATGCTAAATAATCGCTGCAATTTTTACTCAATTTTTATTCAACTATATACTCTTGCCTGATTTCCCTCTGGCTGGACAGCTGCGGCACGTCGAGTTTTTTTGAAACTCCTGCCATTTTTTAAATTGATTTAGCTTATAAAAATTTGTATATTTAAATAAAGTTGCAGCCTTTGAACGATCAATCTGCTATACATTTGTTAGTAAAAATCAACATTTTTTGTGGGGAGAACAGTCAAGTTCCAAGTTGATTTTTTACTTTTTGATACTGAACACTTTAAACATGATTTTTTTTAATTTTTCTTTATAAAAAATGTATATTTTTGAGAAATAGAGATGAAATGTGATAGGAAAATCGAATCGAGAGTATAATATTGCGTTTTTTAATTCACAATGAAAAATGAATTTAGTTGTTCACATGAAAGATAGTACGTTCAGAAGTATTCATACTGCAAATTTGAACTTGTGATATTGACAAATTGAAAAAATTATAAAAATTTTTTTATTTATATACATATATTTATTATCTTAATTATTTTTAAATAGTAAATAATCGACAATGTATCAAATTCCAAAAGCATATACATTTATTCCAGTGTAAATAAACGAGTATGTAAAATTAACAAAAAATAATCCTTCAACGAAGGTTTTGGATAATTGACAACGAAGGATAATTTTATAAATAATTGTCAAGAAGACAATTTTATAAATAATTTTGAACAAAAAATCTAAAAAATTTCGATAGTAGAATCACCACGATAAAAAATAGTAATAAAATTCGTGCAAAAATCTCTTTACAAAATAATCAGTCTGGAAAAAAAAAGATAAACGAACGATGCTCCGCAGATTTTGGAACGCTGATAACGGGTAGAAGTTCGCAGTCGCTTCGGCGCGAGGACCAGTCAGTCTCGACGGCGAAGAACAACGCCTACAACCTGGTGGCGACGGGACGATTCACGTTTCACCGCAAGAACCTCTACTACTCGTTCTACCTCGGGGAGGCGACGCCGCGACCGCGAAGTCTGCAGTTCATCGACGACGCCGGGAGCATTCTGGAGGAGCAGACGGTCGAGCCGGTCGGCGGTGTGTACCAGAACGCAACGGGAAAGTTGTGCGGGGTTTGGCGACGGGTTCCGCGGGACTACAAGAAGCTGCTGCGCGAGGAGCGTCTCCACGTCGCCCTCGTTTGGGAAGCGAACTCGGTGCTGACCGGGCGGTTGTCGCACTACAAGGGACTCTCCAGCGAGCAGTTCTCCGGGCTGCTCGAGCCCCCCCGGGCCGGCCCGGAAGGGGGCTATCTCGTCGCGACGGGCTCGGGCGCGACGGCGATAGTTTCGGCCTCGACGGCCTCGGCCCCCTCGGTCCACATCTCGCTGGTGTTCAACGGGCTCTTCCTCCCGAGCGAGCTGGCGAACGTCCCGTTGACGGTAGTCCTGGAGCACGTCGACAAGGACTACCTCGTTCTACGGGAGGAAATAGTCGTGAGGAAGCCCTCGAACGAGCTCAACTTCGGGGAGGTCCGGAGCGCGATTTCCGGGGCGGATCTCCGGCTGCTGACGCGGGGGAAGCTCTCGCTGACGATAATGTCGCGAAAAGAGCCGCAGACCCTGAGACTCTCGGGCGTCGTGGCGCCGAGGGTCGCCTGCGAGATTTATCAGACGCTGCTGTCGTCGGAGCTCGCCTCGAGGGCGTCCGGGCTCGCGTGGGCGTTCCTCGATAGGTCCGGGGCCCTGAGGTACGGGGTCAGATTGATTGGGCTCGAGGAGGAGAGTCCCCTGGTAACGCTCGTCGACGACGGGGCGAAGAGGAGAACCGAGCTGGAGGACCTGACGCCGTCCCTCGTCGGCGGGGGCCTCGCGAATGGTTCCCTCGAGAGGCCCGGCCCGAGGCTCCTCGAGCCGCTCTTCAAGGGAGAACTCTCCCTCGTCGCCGCCTCCCATCTCGGCTCCGTTCTCCGGGGCAGACTCCTCCAGAGGCCCGTCGCGGACGCGAAGGACACCGGGGCTCCGGTAATTCTCCGGAGACTCAGCCAGGAACCGATCCATCCGGCCCCCGTCGGCCTCGTCTGGGCGGCGATCGACCTCGACTGCGCTCTTCACTACGAGCTCGAAGTAGCCGGCCTCGGAGAACCCCGGACGCTCTATCTCTACCTCGAGACGATGCCCCTCCTCGCCCAGGGGGCCCCCGTCTCGAGGAGACTCCTCGAGGAATTCACCGGGAACATCCTCGAAGGCTCCGTAACGGGACTCTCCCCCGTGGAGCTTCTTCGCATCGAGTCCGGGATCGGGTTCCTCGAAGTAACCGACAAACACCTCGGGAGAATCCTCAAGGCTCCCTTCAAGGCTCGCGCCCCCCTCAGCTGTCTTCCCCACTACGCCGACAACGACGTCGCCTCCGTCGTCGCGTACAACCTCCATCCGCCGAGCTCCGACGTCGAGACCGGGGCCTGCTTCCACGAGACGAGGTTCTACGAGGAGGGCACCCAGTGGACCGCCAGCTCCGATCCCTGCGCCATGTGCCACTGCTACCGAGGACTCGCCCAGTGCGATCCCGTTCCCTGTCCGACCCTCGCCTGCCCGGCCTCCAGCCAGGTCCAACCTCCGCCCGGACACTGCTGTCCCATCTGTTCAGGTTTCGTACTTTTTTTTTTCTTCTTTTTTCATTTCATACAACCCTTGAGATTATCATCAGCTTATTTAGACAATTTAATATTCAATTATAAGACACTTTTCGAAATATTTTGTAAAAATTCTGCTGTCCTATCTGCGCAGCTTTTGTATATTCTTTATTATTAAACAACCCCTTGTTTAGACAATTTAATATTCAATTATAAGATACTTTTCGAAACAAACGAAACATTTTGTAAAATATTGTCTATATGAAATATGTTTTTTTAATATTGCACATTCAAACTACATTTTAATTTGTTTATTACAGTAGACGAAAAAGTTGCAAAAATGGATTTTCAGAATTATATAAGTTGCCTTTCATAAGGTAAACGTCTCAAAAGTTGAATAATGATATTTATTTTTAATGTTTGAATTATCAACTGTATATTCAAACACATATTTCCTAAAGTATTGTTTTAAATGTAGACTTCTAAGATGGGCTTTGAATCACTAGATTATCAGACATTAATTTAAATCAAAATTTGAGCAGATTCTTTTTTAATACTATCTTTAAATGTTCAACTATTAGGACATGTTTCTTCTTTCTTTACTTATATATTTATCTAATTATAATTCCTAATTAATACATAAAACTGTATAAAATATGATCAAAAAAACTGCGCTATAATTGCAAAACTTAATTTCCTCACCCACATTTTTTGGTTAATAAAAATGCAATATCGTGTAATAAAAATAAAAATAATAAAATAAGTCTTGTATTGAACAGGACCTACGAGTGGAAACGAGACTCGGGAGAACGGGACGGTAGCGACGAAGGGCTGCACCCTCGCGGGTCACTTCCATCTCGCCGGAGCTTCCTGGCATCCCTATTTGCCTCCTTCCGGGTTCGACACTTGCGCGGTTTGCTCCTGTGACGTAAGCATTTATATTTGCCATCTTTCGCATGACTTATTTACTTTTTTCTCGGCTATGAAATCGGCCAAGTCCCATTTATTCACGATCTCGAGCACCAGACTCGTTCACGCGAGACAGTTTGACGTTTCGCAGAAAATCATCTGCATTTAAAGTGCCCAAAGGAACATCGATCATTCGCAATGAAGATACATACGTAACGATTTTTAACAATTAACGGTACTCATCGATCGAGATAGCGAAGAATAATAGCCCGGAGTGCACGAGAATAGAACGCAGTCCTCGCTTGATCGTTCAATTAAGGAAAACAATGAGTTTCCCCACTCGCTCGAGAGGAAAAACTCGTGCTCGACTGTAATCGTGCGTTCGCGTGCTCTCTGACGTTTACCGCAATAATAGCAGCTATTATTTCGTTCTGACTCAAAAAACGAAGAGAAAAATTGTGATTTTTTAATGATACCTTCGTATTATTTAAACTTCCTATTTTCGTTGAATAGCTTTTTTTTATTTTTCATTCATTTATCGCTACATCAATTTAATGAGTCGAAGACTAATTGCTTTTAATTTGAGTTTTTTCATGTACAAAAGAAATAAAACGTTTGCATTTGAAAATAAAAAATTTATTTAACACGGTAGTATAAATAGGTAGTCGTCTTTCTTTTGTTAGGATATGTTTCATTATTCGAAATGAAAATAATAAATTAATGTATTTTTGTACTTACATTTATTTAAGTATGGAAATAATGAGTAGAAAAATTAAGTATAGATATACTAAATTATCGACTGACATTCATTTAAATTGAAATTAGATATTTCAACTTGAATCAATTTTAGTGGAAATAATGAAAAAATAATTAAATAAGGTAGAATAAAATCTGAAGTATAGGATAAACGTACCATATCTCGGCCACATAAGACCATTTTTCGACCCCCTAGAGGTTGTGTATTTTTATGAAATTTAATCTACAAACCGTTATAGTCCAACCAAAATTTTCTTCAATGTTTGTCTATATTTTTCCTGTACGTTCTACACACATTTTAGGAGATAAAAAAAATCTGTTTTTTTATTAACTATTGAAATTGTATAGTCGAGTGGGCGAGATTTGGTGAAGGCTGAGATTAGGTGCACCCATCATCAGCCCATATAATATAATGAAAATGAAAATAGGGAAAAGTGAATGGGAATTGGAAGGAAAATTGGTTGCAGCCGGTAAGCCTGGAAGTGAGATGTCCAAGAGTGCAGTGCCCGGTATTGGACTGCGAGGAGAAGAGCGCGGTGAGGCCGGACAAGAAGGCCTGCTGCAGGCAGTGTCCGGCAGTCGCGTTTACGACAGCATCGACCGGCGGTGACATGTTGCCGCGCGATCAAGCACCGACCTCCCCGACGAGGAAAACACCGGAGGACATTCTCTCCTCCGGCGGATGCAAATATCCCATGGGAGGACCTTACGAGAACGGCAGAGAGTGGCATCCGAGGGTCCACTCTCACGGAGAAATGAAATGCGTCAAATGTCGCTGCAAGGTAACTTTATTATTTTTCACCCATCTATCAAGTTGCAATTACAACTCCATGCATCAAATAATCAAGATTTCAACTTGATTTTTCGGTAACGCTTCGTTTCGTGAAAATTTTCAAGTTTCTATATACCTTTACTAAATTGATTCGATCTGCGAAAAGTTGCGATATTATTAGTATATCTGATAACATTTATATATTAGTGCTTTCGAAATTTCTTAAAATTCAATTTGGAAAACCCCAAGGAGAATTTAATAATGTTTTTATGAAAACAAATTGAAATTCGCGATAAAAAAGGTACAAAACGGATTATTGAATTTTTTTTTGCCAAATTTATATTCATTGCTTATTCACTGACACAAAGAACGTTCTTTTTTATTTTCATCGTGTTCTTGTCGAATTTCGATTTCCTTATTTTCCACTTTTAAGGATGTATGGCACAGCGATCACAGCAAAGAGTTTGAATTCTTGACGTTAAATTTGTAAACAATTTAAGGGGTTTCGGTACTACTTACCTGATTACAAGATCTTCAGTAAAATATAATGCTTTTCTGCAAGGTTCAACTGTCGCTCTCTAAATTTTATTTGCATAAAGTGACTTCAAATCGATATAATCTTTGACAAAAAGTGATTTAGTTCAATTTTGACATATTATTATAATATGATAATTATTATTTTACTTGATTTTGATGCATAAACTT
>JAPYYW010001962.1:0-25236 GCA_030522545.1 Cremastinae sp. A BG-2022a | reverse complement strand
TATGTTCATTCCGTATGAATTGGCAGTCGATAATAGAGAAAAAAGGCAAGGACAAAGTAGATCGAAAAAGGCTGTTCCAGAAGCCGTTTATCCCGAAATTATGTTAGTGCTTGATCACAATGCAATTAGGTAGGTAAAAAAATATATAAAAAATTGAAAAGAAACCTAATTCTAAAATCACAACAGTGACAGACATCAAAATATTCGAGTGTGTGTTTTATGAATATTTTTAGAAATCAAACTATGACGCAAGCTCTGAGATTCATGGTAGCATATTGGAATGGAGTTGACATGGTTTACAGTGCACTGAGCAATCCAAAAGTGTATCTGAATATTGCCGGAATAATAGTTAGCGCGGTAAATAAACAAAATTTTGACTACATTGTTTTCTCAAATATGTCTGACAATAAAATTTTGATGTTTTAATTGACAAATTAGGACGACCAAGCAACTCCTTATATTGATTCAGACGTATCCAAGCTTCGTCTTGCGAATGCTGTTAATCGAATTTTGTCAGATATGGGAAAGTATTTCTATTCAGAAGAAGACAGATTTCCCTTCCACAGTTATGATATGATTATCGCAATGACAACGTAAGTTTAACATCAACAAAGAAATTTTCATATCATCATAAATAAACATATTCTCGCTGTTCTCACCTTCGCTTTTTTTCCCACAATTTTAGTTGCTGGTTATGCTTCGGTGAAATCGAAGACTGCCAACTCGCTCTAGGTACAAGATTTGAACATTAAAAACCTTTAAAAAATCTCGAAGCTATAACGGTTTTTAATAATTATTTGGCCATAAGATATATTTTCAAAATAATAAGTAATCAACTTTTGAAGTATGTAAAGTCATGATTTTTATTTTCACGCAGGAGTTGCTAAATTGAAAGGCGCATGTACTCCAGACAGATACAAAAAACAATGGAAGGCAGTTTTGGGTACAGGGGTCTTCATGTACAACTGGGATTTCAGCGGTATAGATACTGCTGTACACGAAGCAGCACACTTGTAACTATTTCCGTTTTTTCTTCATATTAAAAAAAATCATTTTGGCTTTTCAATTATTTTCGGAGTTTTTTTTTTCATTATTCTAAAAATTATAGATTTGGAGTGGAACATGATGAAGGTCAACGCATTGGAAATAAAAGATGCGACATGGAAGAAGGATATGCAATGGCAGCAGCTGCAACTTACCACCACCAAAGCTTCCAATGGTCCGCATGTAGTCTCGCCTATTTCCGTCGTTTTTTCAGGTAATTTATTACAATATATTATTATTATTACAATAATTTAATTTAAAATTATTATTTATTGCATCATTTATCAATAAAAACTAACCCAGTGCGGATAGCTTATTTTTCTACCCGTTTACTTTTGTGATTGGAAATATGATTCTAATCCTTAGAAGTGATTTATTGAAGTTATAGTCTTTGATGGTGTTAATTTTAAAAATATTTAACGTATCCTTGATTTTATTTGAAGAATTTATATATTTTTTTATTGTTTCAACAACACCGATTACTAGTCGCAAAGAATCTGAATGTTTGAACAATAAGCCCCTGTGGATGGAGCCTGTCGAAGAAATTTTACCTGGCAGATGGCTGTCTTTGGATGGACAATGCAAAAACTCCGGCTTAGTCAAAGGATGCAAGGTGCCTTTTCACAATTATTTCTTAAATATGCTAATATCAGCTCATTACTGCCACTAATCATCTGCTTTCGTTGAATGGTTAATATTGTTAATGATATCTAAACAACTTTTTGGGTCAATTTCAATTTGAGAAAATTACTATGTGTCTTTTACTGAGGTATATAAGTGATGTCATTTATAAATCTATCATAGAATTAATTATATTTTATTTAAATCTTGCCATAAAATATAAATTTTAACTATAAATATGTATTTAAATCTGAAGTAATTAGTATAGTTGTCACTTTAGGGTATAAAATCTATCGTGATTTATCGCAGTGCCCACTTTCAAGCTGAATAAGAGATTTGCAATATTCACCTTCAAGTACGAAATCAAGATGCGAATGTTTATATATTATTGAAAAGAGATAGCAATAAATGGCGCAAAAATGTTATTGAAACAATTTTATAGGCACCGAAAATTCCAATTTGCATGGCCAAAGGTTGTAAAGCGGAAGGTTCTGATGAATGCGTTATTAATGAATACATTACCTTGCCAGGAACCAAATGCGGCGAAAATAAGGTAATAAGCAATAGAAAAATTTCTTCCATAGCATCGAAAAACATGTTTAAATAACTAATTATATATCTATTTTTCCAGTTTTGCAACTCCAAGAGCACATGTGTTGCGGAGTAAAAAAACGTTTACTCTTATAAGATTGATAAATGAAGTTAACAAATAAAGTTAATAAATAAATTATGTTTTTCTTAAAGTTGGGGTTAAACTATCTCAATAATATATAGATACATTAATTACACATTATGGAGTAGCTTGAGTTTGAAGAAATTACGCTTTTTTACCTTCTTACCAAGAAGAAATTACATTTTTTTTTCAAATTTAACATACTATAGATGACCAACAAAAAATGTTAATAGTTTTAAAAAATCTGTCATCAAAAATAATAAATATTTCAAAGAAAATACGCGCGTATCTTGGCTATCAATTCAAATACCCAAATACCTGTATTTACACAAAAATCTCTCTTCCTCTGAACCTGACTGGGACACAGCTCTCCCATAATCGTCGAGCAGCAGAGCCACACGCATATCCGTATATTCCCATAAAATTGGCGAATTATTCCATTGCGCGAACGACGACAATGGGAGATGAAAAAAAAAAAGAACGAGAGGCATTCGACGCTGAACGGAACAATGCGACGAGAGATTCCCTCCGAGTTCAGAATTGGCGTGTAAAAACGGTATAAAGCTGAATTCTCAATACCGGACTAAAAACCGAAGCGATGACGCGAGCCCTCTGCCTACGTGGCCAGCTACGACGAAACCTGGTGAAAAATACCCCTATACAGGGTGTTCTCGAACTCGATCTCAAAATGAAAAAAAGAAACATTCTGAGCAAAATTTTCTAACCAAAAAGGGTCAGAAAATTATTTTTTGGTAAAAAACGTTTGAAGAATATGTAATAAAAGTCATATTAGATCACAGGAATCAAGTACAATGAATGTTTAATTCGTTTTTTACAATTTTGAATAGAAATATTCAATTGATATTACTAATACTTTCTATGAATGTTGAAAGGTTATATCGAATGTGATATATATGTATGAGTGTGTTTTTACGATATTTTATGGCATTTGAGCAGGTATACGACAGTCTTTGGACGGTATGAAAAGTAATTTATTTATGTATTCGGTTCAGGGTTGGGGGCAGAGTTCGATACTTTTCTGAGAAATTAAAATTTTTCAATGGATGATGTTTATTGCAACATTGATGAAATAGGCATCACCCATTGAAAAATTTTTTCTCACAGAAAAAAGTATCGAGTAATGCCCCTTCCTGATTCGGTTAAACGTGTTCACGTATGCAAAAATAGTTCAATATTCATCAATACAATAAATTTTTAACATTTATCGAAGTACAAAGAAATAATAATCATTTTGTCAAATCTTTTAGTTGAACAGTTATATGCAGTAGTATATTTTTATACTATTCAGAAAGTTTTTCGGATATTTTTTCTCAACTAATTCACTCAATGTTAATAAAGAAGAAGATATAAAAAATGTATCTCCAGACACTATACTTGATCTAATAAACTGTAAAGAGTAATTATTAATCTCCTTCTTTCGGTTGATGGTTAACTGAGTTGTTACATTTTTTTAGTTATCTCAAAAAGTAGCACAAAACAGAAGTATAGAACAAATTATTTCAACTAATTCAAAAATATGTGTTTTCATACATACTTCACGTAAAAACATGTAGGAACAAAAATCGCCAATCGTCAATGTTTACATCTCGAATTATCGAAAATAAAACGTGAAAGAACTGGTATACGAAATAAATGTTAATATGAAAATGTTCATCAATGAAACGTTGTTTTTGTACTTTAAATAATTTTTACCTATAAATACTTCTGCGAATAAAATTATACATAATTTATAGTTGTAACATTATTAAGAAAAAAATACAATTACCGAATATATACAGTGCTTTTCGTACTGTAAGGTGCGTGGTTGGTTTGTAAAATGAGCATTGATAGATTTTGTTAGAAAATTGCATAAACTTTTTTTAATGTTATATGCGGGTGTTTACCAAAATTTAGAAGGTTTCAGCGTATAAAGGACAATTTATTTAATGATAAATATCATATTTTTCTGTACACTCTCCATGAGAGTACGTTTCCTAAAATTAGAGTTATTATCAATAAATATCTCGAATTCCAGACGAAGGCATTTTCAAAATTTTTATAACATAGAAGAAATTTTGTTTAGCTTGTTAGAAAAATCTATTGTAAAAAATTTGTTAATTATACACCAATTATATCTGATATTTCTGACCTTGGATAATCTTGGATTCAGATTATGTATTTCTTTGATCAATTTGCAACGACTTTTCTTAACAAGCTACCACAGACCAAACACCTTAAAATAATTAATTCAACTATAACATAAAATTAATAAAACAAATTTTCTCACTTCGCTATAAGAAAAATTCGTCATTTATACAATTGCCAAAATTTGCTTTCTCGAGAGAAACATCCAAATACGTTTAAAAACAGAATTCGATCGTACATTCGTTATGGAATAAAGACTTCTCGGACACCTTGTGGATGAATCTTTTTCGTTCGTTTTTACGCTATTCTCATCGGAGTCGACTATTTCTGTGTCGATATATAATCCATCATCGCACGCTTAGTTCCGTTTTTCGTAGGCATCTCTTGCGCGAACAGCTTCCTACCCGTTCCTGTACAGAACGAGAGCCGAGAATCGATCCGTCATTCGATTTCGTCCCGTTGCGTCAACCCGCGTCCGCCATCCAGAGCACAAAATCGTTTCACGCTGCGTCTACTGCAATGAGACCCCTAAATTGTCATTTCCTGGACGAATAGAACGTACCATTTACTTTCATCACCATTGTCCCCTTTGCGCAAGAAATTTTTGAAAAAAAATGCATTTTTATTTCTATTAATAATTCAGTTTGAATAATTGATTCTATGTACAAACACTTTGCATTAAAAAAAATTTTATTACTGTAATATAAAAAATATTTTATGTAAACTGTAAAAAATTTCATGATGTTAACCAAATTTTGTGAGTTGTAAAAGGAAATGGTCTATAAAACAATAACACCGGTGTGTTTGGTAAAAGATGTAGAATGGTGTTACTTGCTGATTCCACGTGGTTAAAAATCGATGTTTTATGCAACAGGGATGGGCAGAGCTCGATACTTTATTCCAGCGAGAAATGAAAATTTTTCAATGGATGATGTTTATTGCACCATCGTTGAAATAAGCATCACCTATTGAAAAATTATTTTCATTTTTTAGTAAAGTATCGAGCTTTGCCCATTTCTGTTCAGCAATAAAACTTTGTTTACTTTTCCGGCAGTCCACTCTATTAAGTGGTAATAAACGGGGACGAGAATGAACGCGATACATTTAGTGTCAGGTACCTGAGCTGAAGCTTAACATATTAAAACATCATTTTATGACTTATTATCTGAATATCATTAAACAAATTGGTCCTCTAGTATATCTTTGTTTAATCAAGTTTTAGAGGAAGCATAATTAATTGAAGGAACTGATACTGAAATACAAAAATTTTTGAAACATTGTCAAAACATTTGCTACTTCAACATCATTGTTAAATGTATTATAAAAAAAAAATAGTATACAAAAAATTTTTTTAAAAGAACAAGTCTAGATAGTAAATGATACGCCTGCATATCAGGGTAAATTTCTGCATTCAGAAAGAGAAAAACAAAAAATAATTTACGAAGAAAGTTGCACATTATGTGCATGAACCTTACAAACAAATCGAAACTTACATTATTCCAAAATATTCATTATATTATTCATAAAATGCGTGTTTCAAAATTTTTCAAATCATGTAGCAAATATACCTGACCTTGGGTGACCTTGAATTTCGAGTATGTTCTTTAATCAATTTGCAACGACTTTTCTTAGTGGACTTAATCTCACAAATCACTTTGAACGTCAGAAAAACCAAGATAAATATTTTTGCATCGACCGTACCAAATACTTTAAGGTATTGTGTTCAAAATCAAAAATGATGGAAAATTTGTGAAAATTTTACATAAGATTGAGTAATACCTCTAAAAGGTTGTGTGAAAATTTCACGACAATTAGAAAGTTCTTCATTAAGATATTAATTGTTAAAAATGGTTATTTTTTGTACCTTCCCATTTCCCATAAGAGCACGTGTTAAAAGGTGCAATTTTGTCTGATAAATATAAGCTTCCCAATTTAAGTGAAATTTCGCACTGATCTTTGTATGGCTTTAAAGAAGTTTTATCTAATTTTTCTAAAAAATTTCATAAATAAACTTTGATTTTTTTGCTTTACGGACTCAACACCCTGAACATTTTTTAAATGATATTTACGACAATTCAAGAGAGTCTTAGAATAATTGATGGACAAAATTTTCACGAAAACAAAAAAGTTTTTTTTTAATTTTTTACTTACACATATATTTTAAAAAATTTAAATAAATAAATTTATAATTCATAACAATTCATGAAAAATAACTTTCAAAATGAAATATTTATTTTGGTTATTGTAAAAAAAAGTTCCTTGATATAAGATTCGTACGAATACGAGCATTTTGTAGTATAGAACTATAGAAAAACGAGATAAATTTCTTACGAACGTAAGGAGCAGAGTATTCGCAAATATATCGAAAGGACGAAGAGTGACGATTCGTTATTTTTCGATCGATTTGTCAGAACAAGATACAATATAACTGGATCGAAGGCAACAAGATATCTTCCGTCAGGAAATTTCGTTGTCAGCGGTGAGGCAGCTTTTTTCCGAAGGTATACGCTAATGATGCCGATTCGTTCAGGCTCTGGGGCCAATTTTTGTAAATCAGTGATCGAGGCGCGTTACATTATTATTTTCATTGTCAGCATCATCGATCCGAATCGTCGTTCTCTCTGCTGTTAAATGTTGCGCCGTAACAAGGTCTTTGCGCTAAAAAGCGTCGCGTGCTAGAACGCAGCTGGCATTTACGAGGTAATAATATTCGATGTCACATGTGCGTCGAATATACATTGTACGAGATACAGAAAATTCATCCTCGCACGGAGGCGCGGCGATGACGATCGCTCAAATTTTTTCCCAGACAGATTATTCCTTTCGGGGAAAAAAAACGTGTGTGACGAAATATCTTATTGAAACATTTCCATTTCAACGAAACGTCCTGAAATTCGTCCCCAAATTTTTCCAATCGATGTCAATCGTTCGATTTTTGTTTTCTCTGACGAATCTCCGGATTCTATTTATAAGATAATTTTTTTCAATAGTTTCCCCAGGAACTGCATTTTTGGGCGTTGTCCAGTGTGGACAGAGTGATCAATTTATGCATAATATTTTATTTCATTTTTTCAAGCTATGTACCAGGGTGTTCATTCGTATCTATGTAAAAAAGAAAAAAATTTTGAGCCTCTACCAAACATGGGATTCAAATAACTTCGTGTTTTATGTAGAATGTTATACATTTTTTTTGGGAAAAATCGAAGACGTTCCATATTGAAAGAAAATCCAATTTTTATTGAGCTTTATATAAATCTTTAATATTTTATTTACTTATATTGTACTTTATTTGCAACGAATTTCAACATTTTACTTTTCCCATTGAAAATATGTAATGACCATTCAAAATTAAAAATGTCAAATAAACAATATTCATACATATGTCGAAAAAATTGTTGATGGACTATTCATAGTTAATCCAATTACTTCAACTTCACATTTTTTATCGTACACGAGCAACAACGCGGCCGCTTTTTCCTCTTCGACATGTTTAAATTGATATTTTGCGATTCTTTTATAGGCGTATATTTTATATATAACCTCGCATAATAAGCCAAAAGTTATTCCGCATAATGCGCTCTCTATTCCGATAAATCGATTAGAGGCCTCATGTCTTTTTTAATATAGTGTAATAAAATCTTGGGAACCGAGTTAAACCCATTAAATAATTTCTGCCTTTATGGTGTGTGATAGTGACAAAATTTTAATTCCATAAAGACGACTGATAAACCATACGGTAATGTGGCCAAAAAATAAACAAATTATTGAATAAATTTGTTTTTTTAAGTATATAAAAATAAGGTCTCTGAAAAAATAATAAATAAAAATAAAATAAAATAAAATAATAAATATAATAAAATAAATTGTTTTTTTAAGTATATAAAAATAAGGTCTCTGAAAAAATAATAAATTAAAATAAAATAATAATAAAAATAAAATAAAATAAAAATAATAAAAAATAAAAAATAATAAAAAATAATAAATAAAATAAAATAAATTGTTTTTTTTAAGTATATAAAAATAAGGTCTCTGAAAAAAATGAAAACTTTTCCATTTTTATTTCAGTTACCTTTTGCACATATAAGGACTGATGACAAATGCACTAATCGACTGCACGTGGGAAGGCAATTCACCAAAAACTGTACATACACCCTCTAATCCAAAGCGTGCGTAATTTTTTTTCAGCAGTCAAAATATGAATACACCGCAGAGACAGTTTCTTCTCTCCGTGCGAAAATAAATCGGAATAGTTCGGGCTTGACATTATTAAATCTCCGAAGGGCACAATATAGGTCGAAGATTTAACGGTATGAAGCGTTTAAACGGTCTTAATCAAATTTCACGGAGGATTTTTTTAATAATATGATAATAGTGTGAAATGAGAGAAAATATTGCTCGGCGGATTATCATTCGGTCACGCAGATTTTCTGCCTCTTTCATTTGGGCTTTCAGAGAGAAAATAAGATTTACCCCTCTCCCTCTCTTTCTATCGTTGGCTCTTTCAGCATTCACAGCTCGTGCTGCATATTTTATTGTCTTTTCTCTTTCCACTCTCTGCCCATTTCAACCCTTGACATATTATATTGACTCCCAGATATTGCCCGCATGAAACGAATGCTTCGAATTAAAATGCAATTTTAGGTTGCAAAAAATAATATTATTCTTATTGCAATTATGTATTTTCATATCAAATTAAATTTTTTTCAAAATTTAATCAATTACTTGTGCTATGTACTTTTTATTTATGTATTGTTTTTGTTCAAAATTGAATATCGTATCACCATATAACACAATATATTAATATAGGTCATATTATAGGTCATATTAATTGCTAAAACAAAGCCAATGAATGGCAGATTAAAATTGAAATTTTAAACTATATTTTAACTATATTTTAAACTATTGTGGGGTTTATTGAATAAAAACGTAAAAAATTATTGGTTAACTTATGGCTGGGTCTCTATTGCAAACACTTTCACGTACAAAATTACTGTGAGATTTTTGCTTGTGTACTTTTTTATGTGTCATAAACGATGAAAAAAAAATTGTTAAATTTTTTAACAAGGAAAATCAATATTTTACATATTTTTCAATCTACTTTTAAAAAAATAACTTACTAAAAAATTGTTTACACAATAAATTTTAAATAAATTACCTTATGCATTCATTGTATTGTTAACTTGTTAAATTTTAGAGCAAGGAAAATTAATGTTTTACATGTTTTTTTAAATTTACTTTTAAAAATAATAATAAATTTATTAAAAGAGTGTTTGAAAAGCAAATTTTTAATAAATATTATCTTATGCATTTGTTCTATTGTATGCATAAGTGTGTAAATCGTGAACTTGTATATTAAAAAAAATTCGTGCACCATCATTACAACAATGAATAACAATTTAACAATTTATATAAGTAATAATAATAATAATAATAATAATAACTTAATAAAATAAAAATTATTTTTATTATTATATTAAATTATTATTTTAGAAAACTTTCACCTTGTATTTAATATTTCAAAATAGGTGTTTGCCCGATTGTATATAAGAAGGAGTGACGACGGTAAAACACGGCAACTATTATGGATTAAAGAATGGGAACGATTTACGCTCGGTAAAGCACATTTAGGGTTTTTTTTCAGGGGATAGAATGAGCAGAGTGGCGGTGCGAGGATGAATGGGTCGCTGTTGTATGCCCTCGGGTGTCGACCAGTTTGGGTGTTACGTTTGGGTGGTCCGATCATTCTTTCTTCCCACCTTCGTGCACGGCGCGCACATTCTCCAAGGGCTGTACTTACCCCGGATACTTGACTGCTCTTTCAAAGGGTTCCATGTCTATACCTTTCGCAACATCCAAAACTTTTTAACGCCTCCTTAAACACTGTGAGAGAAATCATTCCAAGGGTACACACCATCATCATTCTTCCACGTACCTTTCTCTCCTTTCTTTATTTTTCCCACTATTTCTCTTTCAAGTCTGCGATACGGAATTTTTTATCATGTCCCTTTTGCATAATTTAATAACGAAAATCATGTTTCAGTAAATTAATTGGTCCATTTCATGATCGCGTTCAGGGCCATAAATGCGAAAATATGAAATTCATTATAAATATGTTTAAAATAGGACATTTTTATGAGATAAAAATTGATAAATGGGAAACAAGATTATTATTAAGAGTGTAAGAAAAGTGAATTTTTTATGAATTTAGAAATGAATTAATGAAGGTATGAAAATTATAAAGATTTACATTACTTTCATATTTTTGTACGTATATAATTTTTATTACAGTTTTTTAAAAGAAAATACATTAAAATTATCAGTTTTTACTAAATAAATTAGTTCATTTCACTGTCTCATGGATGAAAATAAATACAAATAAACAATTAATTATAAGATCATAATGTTTATTGAGGTTGCACAAAAAAAATGAATTTCAATATGATTGAAAATTCAATAATTTTATAAACGTCGAAATTAATTGACTATTGGTACAGACAAATCAAAGGTTTTTACCTCAATTTATCTCCATATCATTTTAGCTTAAGTTTATTAAGAAAAAATACAATTTGACCTGTACGTGTTACGTATTTGTATGAAAATTTAAAAAAATCATAATCTTAAGATTTTTTTAAGAAACTAAAGGAAGTTTTTTTGAAGTGCAACAAAGAGCTGTGCAAAATTTAAACAAAGTTCCATTAGCCAGAAGTCAAGATATTTAAAGTTTATAAAATCGCAATATTTAACACGTGCTCTTATGGGAGACTGCAGAAAATAGTGATTTTTGACAATAATAAATATCTCAAGTTCTACGTAGTGAAACCTCTTAAAATTCAATATACAATTGCACATTATATCAAAGAAGGTTTTAGCAAACTTTCAACAAAATCCTAAGAAAACGATTATTTGATAGAACTACTTTAAAAAAAAATGAAAGCAATAAAATAATAAAGGTAAAAGACCGTATAAAAAATTCATAATCCTTTAATACCTTTGTACGCATAATCTTCATTGAAGCCCTAAGATGAAAGAAAAAAAGATAGATATATTGTCGCTGACGTAAACGTGTGGTGAAGAACGTGAAAAATGACTGAACGCAGAAAATCATCAGATGTCATTGCGAAAAAAAGAGTCTCTTTTTCTCGAGCGACGACAAAAATCATTTTTCGTTCCCTCTCGATGAATCCGAAGGGTGATCGAGTGAAAGAGACGAGAGAAAAAAAAACGTGGAAAGCCACGATTGTCGTCATTAAAGCGTCTCGAAATTTTGGTGAAAAAG
Source organism: Cremastinae sp. A BG-2022a (assembly GCA_030522545.1). Taxonomy (NCBI): domain Eukaryota; kingdom Metazoa; phylum Arthropoda; class Insecta; order Hymenoptera; family Ichneumonidae; species Cremastinae sp. A BG-2022a. The sequence goes on along the minus strand of JAPYYW010001962.1, from coordinate 13,477 downwards.
GGGGCTGGGTGGGCACGAAAAAAAGGGAGAGAAAGAGAGAGAGAGAGACAGAGAAACGAAACGCCTTTGACCAAGCCCTGGATGAAGTATCAATCCTCTTGTCGCGCGAATATTTTTCAAAAAAAAATTTTCAACCCGCCCGTTCGATATAATGCTCGGATAGTTAATGCCGAACCATTAGTCAAACGTCCGCGGATACGTGAACACGAAAGAGAAATTTCGATTTTAAATCGCTACATTTATCATGCAAGCAGACGCGTATGACACCATTCTGATTTTATTTTATATTCTCGCTTTCGCAGACCCGGTGTACGTATATTTTTCTCACTATGCCTCCCTCTGTCTCTCTTATTCGTATGCACATACCCAATTGTCGCTCGCGCATTATCTCGCAACAACCCGGCCAGGAGAAAAACTTTTACCGCAGCCGACGATTCGACGCCAAAACTGCCTACATCAATTTTCTACAGTCGTTTAATTTGCTACACACGCTAAATTATCCACGTAATTAAATAAATCGCGAGTCGTCGGAATTTTGCTCAAAATAATAGTAATGTATAGCTTCTATGATTTTAATTTCTATGATTCGCATGTGTTTTCTTTTCTTTTAATATTTGCTCAAGAAATTTATGTATCTTTCATTTGTTTTTTTTTCCACACATTCGAATGTATATCTATTTGAGCAATTTATTATACTTTTTTTTATTATACATATAAAAGGTGGTTTTATAGGTACAGTCATATCGAAAAGATTTTTTTTTCAGTTCTTCTTCATTTTATGTAGTTTTTGAGCTAATGTTTATTGAAGCAATTTGTTACGATTCATTCAATTCAACGATTCTTTGAATTGAATTTGTTGCAAATTTATTTGAAAACAATAATACACTGAAAATTCAAGATCATTGAAAGTGACCTGTATTTGCTATGCATGTATGAGAGTTATTAAAAAAAATTATTTATAATTTATTCCAATAATTAAAGGAAGCTTTTTTGAAATACAACAAAGAGCTAACAGATGCTAAATATTTCAAGAAGCAAGAAATGTTTTTATGAAAAACATTACTTCCACGTCTTAAAAAATGTCAGAAAAAAAATCAATCAAAATTAAAAAAAAATCAATTTGTGATCAAAATTTTTGATCACAAATCAAAAATCAAATTAAAAAATCCATCACAAGTAATTGGTGCATCAACTTTATTCTTTTTTTTTTATTCAAATTAACTTAAAAATACATTTTATATACTCATATATTCGTTAAAACAATTGTGTATTTTTGTAATATTTGAAAATATTTTGAAAAATCAAAGACACGTATATAAATAACTCATCGATTGGTAATATTGGACGATTATTCGCAAGAGTTACCCTGAAACCACCAACGATCGTAATACCATGGAGTGCGTTCGCGAATACAGGCCTGTACCGATGTACCTAATCTAAAACCCATACTTGTCCCATAAAGTACGTCGCCATTCATTCGGTTATCGCGTAAATTTGTCGCACACAGCGTACTATCGTTATAGAAAGGAAATAATCCTTAGACCCCCGATATGAAGAATAAAATAATAATAATGATAATAACAATAACAATAATAATAATAATAGTTTGGAGATGGTTGCGCAACCGTGGAATATCGGTTCGAGGGACTGTGGATGCTCGTAAATTTTCTTCTCCATTTGCACCCTTCTATCTCGATAATATCGTTCCGATATTATTTATGGCCCTAACTCTTACCTGAAGAAACTGGCTAAACTTTCCAACTTTAGAAAATATTTACCTTCCGCAAAAACCGTTCATAATTTAAAATGAAATAAATTTTAGCTAAAATACGATCTATTAAAAGTTCTTGACTTATTGAAGGTTCTTTAAAGTGTATTATAAATGTAAGTGAAATGTTTTAAGAATTATGCATTTTTAGAAAGAGGAAGAAGTAACACGTGGAATTAAAAAAGATATAGTCGTTTTACATAAATAAATAAATTGAATTTGGTGAATGTCGGATAAATCCACCATTACTGTTTAGGGGGTGGAAAATGATTTGCAATAAAAAAATTCAATTTATTTAAGATAACAATACTTTTCATGTATATTTTAGAAAAAAAATTTAAAAAAGCCGTCAAAAGACCAATATATCTCTATATATGAATAAATATCGTTTCTTTACGTATGAAAATTTCTTAGTTAATTAACATTAATTAAAATGCATCGATTCTCTCAAGGTAGTATATCCATGAAACGATTTTTTTAGAAATTTGTTAAAATGTGTATTAAATTTTAAGAAGTTTCTCTGTATAGAATTCGAAATATTAATTATCAAAAATCACAATTTTTTCTATTTTCCCATAAGAGCACGTGTTAAATATTGCGATCTTCAACTCTTGATATGTTGACTTTTGGCTAGTGGAACTTGTTAAAATTTTGCACTTAAAAGAAGCTTCCTTTAGTTTCTTAAAAAAATCCTAAGATTATGATTTTTGTAATTTTCATACATATGTAACAAGTACAGGTCACCTTGGATGACCTTAAATTTTGAGTATATTATTCTTGAAACCATTTTCAACACCTTATCTGGAATAAACTTAAGCTCAAAAACCACATGATATAGTTATAAATTGAGATAAAAACTTTTTATTAGATCGTACCGATAGAACTACCTTAAGGATGTTGTGTTCAAAATCGAAAATTATGGAAACTTTTTAAAAATTTTACCTAATACTAACAATAAGTAAAATCTTCAAAAGATTGTGTGAAAATTTTACGACGATTAGGAAGCTCCTCGTTAAGATATTAATTTGTTAAAAATGGCTATTTTTTGTACCTTCCTATTAGAGCACACGTTTTAAAAGTTGCAATTTCGTATAATAAATATCTCAGTATCGAACTTTTTAAGTGAAATTTTGCACTGATCTTCGTACAACTTTATAGAAGTTTCATCTAATTTTTAAAATAAATTTCATCATTTTTCTGTACAATCGCATAGAGAGTAGACTTGTCATTGGATGATCTTGAATTTCAAATATGTTTTTCTTCAATTGATCTGCAGCAACTTTTCTTAATAAATGTTTACTCTCGAACGACTTAGTATGGGTGAAAAACGTTGTAAAACTTTTGATTTTTTCCTCTATGGACTCAACACCCTTAAATAAGATGTTACTCATTTTGTTATAATAAGATTATTGATAGAGATGATTATTATTTATCAGCCATACTCTATTTAACTCTCAGTATTAGTCAATTGAGAGTAACGTATTTTATCCTGTATCTGATGATGGCGTGTTACGCATACTGGCAACGCATGCATTTCCTCAGCATTTCGCTCCTGCATTCTATGACAATGAAGCCACGAAACACATGTATCAGTGACGCTATCACGAGCGAAAGAGCAAGAGAAAGACGCAAAAGGACCGAGCGAGAAAATCTATTATCCCTGCCAGGTATTCGCTCCTTTGTGGTATTCGGAGAGCTTCTCAGTTACCATGCAACGCGTATATTAATTAATACTGGCAATCTGAAAACAGGCGTGAGCCCAATTTATTCGACAAATTTCAACCAAGACGATCTAGAACCGAGAAATAATATCTAATAATAAGTTAGTGACGATTGGAAATCAAAATACACTGTGTTAAGGATGTATGGGACAGACAATCCCAGAAAAAAAGTAAATTCTTAACGTCAAATTTGTTAAATCGAAATGGTGGTTTTTACTAAAAAGTCATCAATTTTTTGAGTCTTGACTATCAATCAGCAACTTGAGCATATTTTAATAATAATTTAAACAATTTTTATTGTTTGAACAATCAAATAAATAAATTTATTAAAACGTTGTGAAATTACTTTTTATACAAAATGAATACTACTATACAAACATATTAAAAAAATCCACAAGAATCTCTTTTTTTAAAGTTTGTATTTAGTGCAAATTTACGAATTCTTCATATGAATTATACTAACTATCAAAAGTATTCGAAAAGTGTACTTTTCAAAAAAAAAACTATCAATCGATATAAAAACTATCAGGAAAAAATTGATAAATTTATTTAAAAAAATATAATCTTTTAACTTGTACTTTTAAATATTTTAAAATATAAAGTAAAAAAAGAATGCCAAATATTGAAAAATTGTGTGACACCATTTTTTTTGACATGTATACGCATTTTTGTGAGATGATAACAGTAATTCACAAATTAAAAAAAATTTTACACACCTGCATTTTTCATCATTATTACTATTTTAATAATCGTTTGTTATTAATTATTGACATCATTGATAACAATCGGTAATATAAATATTGAAGAATTCATAAGTTCATCAGGCATGCACGCCAAATTCTACTATATTTATCATTTATCTTCTAATGGGTGGTATATAGTTTACGCTTTGATTTGATTTTCTTAAAATAATTTAATGTCCAAATGTCAATCAAGAACAATATTATTTTTGTTAGGAAGCATAAGGTAATGCATAATATAATAAATATTCGATGATTTTCTACAACTTTAATAAGCGAGCAATTTTCGATTGCGAGGCGAATACAGTCTGAAACTCTTCCACTTGGCTTCGTGTTCTGTTTAATGGATATTTTATAAGCGCGATAGAATAGAAGGCAACAGCCGGGTTGTCGACCCACGTCAAAATCTTGCAAGTGCAGAATGGGACCGGGGATGAAAGTTAGCGATCGCGTGCGCACAGCTCGTACATGTCATTTGATTTATTTATCGTATCAGAGGAGTTAACAATGCCAGGCCAACGAGAGAACAATGAGGTTTTAAGAAAAAGCAGGGTCTGACATTTTACAAACTTCATAACTACCATTTTTTTATTTCCTTTCTCTTTCTCTTAGTTGTAACAGTTGATTAATAGTATTATATTATTTTGTATTACTATATTAAAAATCGTAATTGTAAATTACAAATGAATTTTTATTGTAAATTACCTTTATTTATCTTTCAATCAGAGCATAATAAATTATATTCATTTATTCGTTATATTCACACGACCTTAATGTTTACTTATATACATTTACTTTATTTAAATTTTTTTATATTTGCTTTATAACTTTTGCTACAAAGTAATTATATTTTATCTATCTCTTATATGTTTTTCTTTACTAATAGTTAATTGGGGCATAATAATAAATCTAATCTCGTATAATTTCTGTCATATTCTTGAATATATTATTAAATATGTTGAAATTAACATATCTGTAATGTATTTTTATTTTTGTATTATTATTATTATTTTGCCTATGCCATATTAATAAATTAATTCAAATTCATTCATAACTGATGGTAACATTAATTATTCTCTGCTGTTTCCTTCTTTGCCCTCTACTCGACTAGGAAGTGAATTAATTGCATCAATTGATCAATCAATCTCTTTTGCCTAATAAACATTCAATGACATAAATAAATAATCATTCATTGATTTTGTCGTTACGCAACGTACCATTCTCTTATTTTTCTCTATATTTCTTATTATGATGAACAAACGTCCTAATATTATTTTAACAATTGAATTAGTACATACTGAATTAAGTAAAAAAAAATTTAATGAAAATAACAGCGTCGATTCACATTGAAATAATGTTTCGACAAATATAATAATTTATTCAAACGGATTTTAATGAAAATACATAAAATTGTTTAACTTAAATGTATATTTGTAAAAATGATTTAATATATTTATAACATTGTTTTACTTGAAGAAATTTTATAACAGTTTTACCCTTTTATTTTTTTTTTCTTCTTTCTCCATTTTTCCTTCCTCTCAATTTTTCGAAAAGGTAAAACGTGCGTATTAATCTCGCGGACGCTGCGCTTCAGAGAGACGCGCCTGCCGGATTCGCGACCGGGGATCGGCCCCAAAAATGGTTCACACGTGTTTGCATTGCGTGCTGAACCGGAAACGAGATTTATACGATGCAAATTAAACGTGTGCCCGACTCGGGCTCTTGTTAATACAAGCGAGCCCTCCACGCTCCATTCTCGATCGTCCGACGAGAAAATCAAGCGATTCGTGAATGCGTATGTAAACTTTCCATACGAACAATCGTTTACACCTTATTCATTCCATTACCGTATTCTAATCAACACGAAAAATATGAAATTTTCATTATTTCCAATGTAATATATTTTTAGCTGAATATGCTTAATGTTGCTAGCTCAAAAAACTTTCTTTATTAACAATGTTTCATTATTATTATCAAACTTTTGTTAAATATTCTATCATTAATATTAGTATACGAGTTTAATAGTTACATAGAAGAGAGCTTATATAGCAAAAATTTTGAAAAAAATATAAAATTGACGATAAATCCAATTTTAAACTCGAATAATCTTGAAAAGAGTGAATTTTTTGTAGATCGTTCAATTTTATACTAAAATATGTATTGTTCATTAGTGTACTTCTATTTACTTGAGAGAAAAAAATTTTGATGTAGGAAGTACAAAAATCTCTTGTGTTATTCAAATGGGAAATATGTATATCACGATTTCAGCACGGTTTGATATGAAAATGAAGTGTTTTTTATTTGGACATTTTTAATGGCAAAAACTAAAAATTCAGGGAGAAAATGCAAAAAAAAACTTTACCAAATAACGGACATTCTAAGGTTCTTTGTTATTATAAATCCAAAATGAGACAAATATTTATCTTTTTTTAACCCTCAGAAGGGTTCTTGTTAGACCCCAGAAAGTTTGAGTTCGCTCTTCACTACAGAAATCTCATGTCCGTTCATTTTAATTTAAATTAATTTTTTTTAAGTTCTTCTTTTTCGTTAACACTTTTTGATATTCAAAACTTATTCAAAAACACGTTAAATAATACCATCTTCAAAAAAAATAGCGAAATGTTGTAATTTAATTTTTTTTAAATATGGGATTTAAAAATTCTATAATTTTTTGTCCTTAAACAAACTATGAATAACAAAAATAATAATATTCATAAAAATTTCGAAAATTACAATTTGTTTAGAGATTAGCTGACGACTTTTATGCGCGGAAATGCAATTCGTCATATCGTCAACATATTTGCGGGCGAGATGAAAAGAAAAAAACTGTGGCCACGAAATTAGCATCTTTATCTATTATATTTAACGATAATCCTTCGTTAATCTGCATCGGGCTGACAATTCGATCTGGCTCATTACGGTCTCTGAAGAGTCCATTGTACTCGACTGATATTTATGCCTTGGGCGAACTCTAAGTAAATCTGTGCATATACATTTATTTATAGGGAGCACCCTTTTCTCGCGCCCCTAGTCCACGCTACTTATGAAAGTAGAATACTCGCCGAGGCCCCTTTTTCATCGAAATTCTTCACGCTAACGTCCAAATAATGCAGCAAAACGCGACCGACTGTGCCTTTCTGCGCAGAATATGTTCCAACTCCAATATTGGGGCTGAAAAAGTTTATTTCCTACGCAAAGACGTAATTTTTCAATAAATATTATAATTTCTACATATTTCAACCAATCATTTAATCAATCTTTATCAAGAGCGGATGCGAGTCTTATTATCTCGAAACCAAATGATTTTTGACACATTTTGACCAAAATCCAAATTTTCAATAATTAATATTTATTTCATTGTAGGGTTGGTGAAAACTCTGTAAAGCCTAGTATTTTTTATTTTTTTTTCTTGCCAATAAAAATTAAGTCGAAGGTGTATGATGTACGCATCATATTACGAACCAATTACCGAAATTTTAATTTTGTCGAAATTTTTTTCAATAGAAGTTTCCTCTTAGCCAAACTGTGAATTTGTGTGCAGCGATTGACATAATATTAAAATCTCTTTTGACTTTATGTCAAATTTCTAGTAAACTTAACAAAAACAAGTCAAATTGCCCCAAAAAACAGTACGCGTACTGTGAAAAATGAGGCAAGCACATTTACAGGATGCCTATAATTGTTGAAAAAATAATTAATGCAAAATACCTTGAAAAAGCATACTGGCCGAATTTATTAAACAAAAACTTTTATAATCAAATATACTTTCTCAAAGTATTTTTCATCAATTATTTCTTTAACAATTATATGCATCCTGTAAATGTGCTTGCCTCCTTTTTCACAGGACGAAAAGAAGACGAACATTTTTTTATTAATAAAATTTCTGTTTGACAATTTTTTGATATGCGTAAAATATATAGGCAAATTAGGACAAAATTCGTACAAAATAGATATAATAAAAATCTCTGGAATGTCGAAAATTACGTAATTGAATTTTTTGGATTTTGAGTATAATATTATACAGATTTTCATTTTTTTAAATCGGTATTATGTAGCAATTTATATAGCAACAATTGAATTCTCCATTTTTTATCAAATTTAATAAATAATTTACGTAAGTAGGTCGTTTACACTAAATTATCCTAAAAACTGTGAAATCATGTCAGAGTGCATGTTAAACTTGTTTAACAAACACCGCATAAAATTATTCTTCCAAAATTTATCTAACTACGCATGCTTTTTAATTGTAAGTTAATTATAAATTCATTTATTTTTGTAAAATAAATATATTGTCAGTCGAAGTACAGTGAAAAGTTCTACCAAAAAAAATTGGTCCCGAGAAAGTCTTAAGTCTAAAATTATACTGTATGTTTATTTATTTTTTGAATATTCATCAGCAAATACTTTAGTTTTTTTTTAAAGAAGAAATTATTTCGATCCTAGAATACGAAGTTTTTTTTTCATTAAATCCCGATGGGATGAAAGATTTTTCGCAAAATTTACGAGAAGCGCTTTAATTTGCCATATAGTTTTCGGGAAAAAAAAAAATTTCCAATCGCCGAGTGATTGATCTCGCACGATTTTCGCCATAAAAATGTAACCGATAAATTAATCCGGGTGTTTCGCTTTTCGTATTTCTCTCGTGGAAAATTGCAACGGTGAATCACGGGCGGCCACATATAGCTCCGGGAAAACTAGCTTGTAATATGTTGGATGAAAAATGCCGGTAAGAATCGAGGAGTATCTGGTAAAGAGCGTGAACGGTGGCTCGGCTGTGAAGTGTCAGCTGAAAACGAATAACCCTCATTTGTCCCGCAAGAGCTCCGTGAATTCACGAGTGAAAAATCCTCGGCGTTCTCGTTTTACGCGGAATCCGTAACACACACCTTTGTTACGCCAAATACCGAGGGGTTGAGTGCCCCGACAAGCCCCAAAACACACCCCTTGGATATTGTCACAACATGCACCGTTAACCCAAGGACTGCGCCGACTTTTCACCGATATTTCCGATCCCATAAAGACGATCCGGCCTTCCTCCGCGTCCAAGCTTTTCATTCCGCGCGAATGATATTAATAGCTTGTTTATGGCATTTTACAGCGCCCCGTTTAAATTCATCCGCCGAAAAAAATTGGCCCATTTGCGCCTTTTCGATATATACACGTGTAGAGCATTTTTTATGAAAAATTCGCTTACGCTTTTTTTTACTGCGCCATATGCAATATATAAACTGAGAAAACGTCACGATAGCAGATTTTATCATAAAGTGACAACTATACTCATTATTTTATTACAACTAAATATATGTGTATCATAAAATAAAGTATATTTAGGATTGAATCTAAACAGAATATAATTAGTTTCATAATAATTAGTTGTCACTTTTGTATACTAAAATTTATCATTCTTTTCTCTCAGTGCAACAGATCGAAAATTCTTTGAATTTTATCAAAACATAATTGAATTTATTTGTAATCTTATGTTATATGTATAACATATTTTTTTGTAAGTTAACAATATTTAATGTATATATATTTTTATATGGAAAATGTCAATATTAAGGTAGAAATTTGTGCAAAATTTTTTTGATATGATCTATATACGTGTATCAAATTTAAAAAGGTTTCACCATGTAGATATCGAGATATTCATTTGTTAAAAATCACAATTTTCTATACTCATAAGAGCACGTGTTAAATATTTCAATTTTTAACCCCAAATATCCTGTTTTCTGGACGATAAAGCTTGCTGAAATTCTTTATGGTACTTCAAAGAATTTTTCCTCAGTTTTATATAAAAATCTCATAACTTTATTATTCATGATTTTCATAGGCATATAATGAGCACAGATTACTTTGGATGACCTTGAATTTTGAGTATGTTGTTCTTGAAGCGATTTGCAACAACTTTTCTTAATTGGCTTAAGCTCAAAAATCATATGGTACAGAGATAAATTAAGAAACAAATTTTTTATTTGACTGCAGTGTTAGAACACTACCTTAATAGTTTGTTAGGGTATTTTAGAACCCCGTTTAAATTCATCTGCCGAAAAAAATTGGGCCATATTTGCCTTTTCGAGCTTCACCCGGATATACACGTGGAGAACATTTTTTATGAAAAATTCTTAAGCTTTTTATTACGTACACTGTGCAATAATAACATTTCAAAAACTCTTTGAATTTTTTCAATACATAATTGAATTTATTTGCAATCTTATGTTACAAACATATTTTCTTGTAAGTTCACAATATTTAAGGTGTATATTTTTTAATGGAAAGTATCAATATTATATAATAGCTTGTTTATGTATTTTAGATCCCCTTTTAAATTTATGCGCCGAAAAAATTGGGCCATTTGCCTTTTCGAGCTTCACCCAGATATACGCGTGGAAAACATTTTTTATGAAAAATTCTTACGCTTTTTATTGCACTGTGCAATATATAATAGACAATAATAACAGATCGAAGTGAAGTACTATAAAAAACTGTATCAAATTTTAAAAAGTTCTACTTTTTAGAAGTCAAGATACATATTTAGAGTTGAAGATCGCAATATTTAATACGTGCTCTAATGGGAGAGTAGAAAAAAATGATGATTTTTGATAAATAATATTTCGAATTCTATGCAGAGAAACCTCTACAAATTTAATACACGAATGAACATGGCATTGAAGATAGTTTATGAGTTTATGCAAAATTTTAACAATTTCCTAAAAAATCATTTCGTGGATGAACTATACCTTAAACCCCATAAAAAAGTAACCAAAAAAAAAATTAATTCCCATCCCCTGTACGTCGAATACGAATATATCTTCGTTAAAATCTAAAAAATCCTGAATTCTCAGAAAATATATAATAAAATCGAAAAACAGAGTACGACGATGGCTGGCGAGGAATTCGCGCCGAATTAATTGTAGCGAGGGGTAAAAAGAGAGCAAAGCGAGCAAGGTGAAAAGGTACGAAATTCAACAAGATTGACTTCGCGGAGCGTATATAGAAGAAGAAGAAGAAGAAAAGAAAAAAAAAACAAGAATCGGAATCTCAAAAGCAGGGTGAAAAAAGGCCATATAGAGCTGAGAGCGAACAATTTAAAGATTCAATTAATTCCACCGTCGCTTTCGTACATAAAGCAGGAACGTGGAGTCGAGTAATAGAGTGTACGAGTTGAAGAAAAGAAGAAAAAGGGGAAAAAAAGAGAGAGAGCGAACGTGAATCGAGAACGAAATATATATACACATATATTTTTTATCATATATATTTTATATATACATATATAATATATACATATATATATAGAGAGAGAGTGAGAGAGAAAGAGAGAGAGAAAGAGAGAAAGGGAGCAAAAGAGAGAAAAAAGAAGGAAGAATTACGAAGTCGGAGTCCCTGGGATTATTGTTCTCGTTGGCGGTGTAGTGTATTAAGCCCGTAAGGTAAAGAGGGCGCTGCAGGAGAGCGGGGGGAGGTTCGAGTTAAACATAGTGTGTGTACGGGGTAGCGAACATCGGAAAGCGTACCAGTCAGCGCTGAGCAGCCACCATTTCTTCTTTTTCTTCTTCTTTTCTCTCTCTCTCTCTCTTTCTCTTTCTCTCCTTTCTTCAAGCTCTCTTTTTCTATCTCTCTCTCTCTTTCTCTCTCTCTTTCAAGAAAAAGAGAGAGTACCGGCACACGCGGGAGAGAACAGATTTATATTTGAAATTAGATTAAGCTCCTGCGCTTGAAAGCTATATAAACGCCCCACTCCTGTCGCAACCGTTTTCATTTCGTGTACACGCGTAGATATCCCGCGTATACCCTATGAAAATGTATATATATATATAATGTTTGTGTATATAGTGTATATATATATGCATTTAGCTGTAAGCGTAAGGGAGGATTTTATATATATGAATGTATACAGTCGACGCTCCAACCTGTGAACCTCTCATCCGTTAAGAATGTTGTACCGTGAAATCGTTTTCGATAGAATTTTATAAAAATTTGAGACGTTCTTTGACCCAATGTACACGTGTATACCAAATTTTAGAACGTTTTACCGTACGGAAGTCGAGATATTTATTGGCAAAAATTGCACTTTTCGGTGTACTTCGCCATAAGATCACGTGTTTGATATTTCGATTTTTAACAACAAATATCTCAACTTCGGCACGGTGAAACCTTAGAAAATTTGGCACGAAGCTTTACACAACATGAAAGAATGTATGTTTAGTTTTTTAAAAAAATCTGTCGAAATTTTTTTTTCGACATTTTGGTAATCATATAACTAGTACATTTGACCTTGGACGACCTTGTATTACGAGTATGTTATTTTCGAGACTATTTGTAACAACTTTTCTTAATGAACTTAGACTCACAAACCACTCAGTATGTGAGAAAAAATGAGGTGAAACTTTTTGATTCGACTGTCACGATACAACGTCCTTAAGGTAGTACGTCCGCAAACGAGTTGAATTAAGAAATGGTTGAAATTTGACATATATGTTATTTAACACATTATCCAAACATCTGTGCAATTTAAATAAATTTGACCGTCCCAAATCTGAGATATTTATTGTCAAAAATGACTATTTTCTGCAATCTCCCATAAGAGCACGTGTTAAATATTGCTATCTTCAATCCTAAATATCTTGAAATCTAGACGGTGAACCTTCTTGAAATTTAGTACAGCTTTTTAATATACTTCAAAGAAGCTTCCTCAAGTTTTTTGTTTTTAATTCTAATATCATGATTTTTTAAATTTTCATACGTACGTAACAAGTACAGGCAACCTTGGATGACCTTGAATTTTGAGTATGTTGTTCTTGAAACAATTTGCAACAACTTTTCTTAATAAACTTAAGCTCAAAATCACATAGTGCGGAGATAAATTGAGATAAAAACTTTTGATTTTACTGTCCCGGAGGAACTACCTTAACCGCTCTGATCCATTAACAGCAAGCGCTCTCTTCTGTTACTTTGCGGAATTCCTACTACCGACTTCTTCCGAACCAATCAAATTTCGCTACCAATGAAATTTTGGCGCGATAATTTAATAATGTATGCTTGTAACCATATAAGGCAAGGCGCCATATTGATTACCGCGCTTGCGCATAATAAAGAGGCTCGTGATAGGATTTAGGCGAAAGTTAAGGTAGTTCTAACACTACAGTCAAATAAAAAATTTGTTTCTTAATTTATCTCTGTACCATATGATTTTTGAGCTTAAGTCAATTAAGAAAAGTTGTTGCAAATCGCTTCAAGAACAACATACTCAA
>JAPYYW010001961.1:0-24037 GCA_030522545.1 Cremastinae sp. A BG-2022a | reverse complement strand
TCCATATGAACATTCAATAAAATGTTTCAAATCGATCTCCTTGGCGAATATTCGTATTCGTTCTGGTCAACCTCGAAAATAGTACCATTTTCATCTTTGTATTACCAATATGTACGTATCCATATATGAACGTTCAATAAAATGTTTCAAATTGATCTCATTGACGAATATTCGCATTCGTTCTGGTCAACCTTGAAAATAGTACCATTTTCATCTTTGTATTACCAATATGTACGTATCCATATATGAACGTTCAATAAAATGTTTCAAATCGATCTTCTTGACGAATATTCGCATTCGTTTTGGTCAACCTTGAAAATAGTACCATTTTCATTTTTCTACCATGTCAAAGCCTCGGTACCTGATACGAATCTCAATCTTCTGATATAGTAAAACGTACGTACATCAGTCACATTCTGTCCATGTTTAAAGAAAATTACACTATAAACGTGCTTTTTTTGAAGCTGTTATTACAATTAATTAGACTTTAATGTATTCCTTGCGCAAAGGGTTGAATTTTGCACGGACAAAATGAGAGCCCTTAGTAAATTTTCTTAAATAATATAATTATTGATAAGCTTCTCGGTTGAAAATTCAAGTGTGAATTTTATAAGAATCTGATCAGACAGCCTGATTTGCCTTAATAGCATCCAAATCGGATTTGTCACTGTACGGAATATAATATAGGGTGCTGCCTGATAAGACAATGCTCGGGGTACTTGCTATGGGTCTTTTTCTCGGATCGAAATGACCATTTCGATGGAATCCTCTGTTCAGGATCGAATCAGTAATACGGCTTGCCGTACCAAATTTCCAGCTGGGTTGTTAAATTACATTGAAATCATTATAAGATAATAATTATAAGATTTTACACACATTACCTAAATTAAAAAATTTTAGGTTTACTTTCAAAGTATTATAAAATTACATTTTTTTAGTTATACACGAGTTTCTATAATTTCAAAACAATTTTTTCAAATGTCCGATGATCATGTGATAAATAATTTCCTCACATTATGAACTCTATCCATACAGTATATTTTATTCACTTTATTTAAAAATAATAAAGATGCAAATTTTTCGATTGGAGTGTAGAGGAGTTTTTCCATTAACAAATATATGCTAAAAAACCATAATTCATGACGAAAATTGTCCGTAAAAACTTTGATAACTTTAATTTTTTTAATTGCAAGACGTCAAAAAAGTTATCTTTTATCATTAAAAAAGAACTAGGCCATTCTAAAGATATTTATTTCATGCACGAAATACTTCAAATGTTATTTTACACGATTCTACACCGAGAAACTAAAAAATGGCGAGCTTATGAAGATTCAAAGTATATATAGAGGTTATTAGATAACGAAAATAATACATTATAATAAAAGATACATATACCCAAAGAGGGACTTGAATACAGCATTGCACCATATTTCTAAAAAATAAACGTCATGTCGGGGTAATTATGATGATTCGATGATAAAAACCATCAGAGCGAGTGGCTCGAGGCAATAATTGCTCGATTATTAATTGTCGCGCGATCTGATCTGGGTACTCGTTGGGACGTACCCTTAATGACGTTATTCCATTTTGCAAACGTCTTGCGTATATATACGGAGGATCTGATGAATTAAGGGCCCATAAAATTTCACGGAAGAGCGTACATTTGGGGGAACAAGCACATTTCGCGGCTGGAGTCTGCAAGGGTTGCGGTATTTCAGTCCAATTAAAAATAACGATTATCACTGGCATGTGTGAGCGAGTTGCCGAGCGACCGGCATTCTGGCACAAGAGATATCAATGGGGAATAAGACGTTCGCAATAATGAATACGAGATTGGTTCGAGCATGTATAATATTAATTTCGCTCCCGCTCGACTTTTTTTCCCCTCGATATTATTAGTCAGATCGGCATCGTTGCGAAGCGGACTTGCTTAATTATTGCATGCTAAATTGTATCGGAGAAACATCGCTCTCCTCTCGTGTTCGGAAAATAAGGGTAAATACGAGAAAAAGTGAAGAAAGAGAGATCTCGAGGATGAAGAAACAAAGCGTTGAAAGACTTGGATGTCGTGTACCGCTCGGAAAAAAAAAATAGTAGACTTTATATAGACAGACGTGTCTTATATATTTTTGCACAGCGGAGAGAGCAAGATCGTGGTGAGAAGCCGCAATCGTCAAGGACGCACCTGTCGCTTCCACACCTCCTGTATTCTCTATATATGTATCTATCGTGCTATATATATACATATTCTTCGGTTGAGTTTGTCGGCTATCCTGAGGCGATTATACGTCCCAGAGGCCTCGATCATGCGAGTTGAATTGCCTCTCTGAGAATCGCGAACGTTCATAAAATCTTCACGATTATACTCCAATTTTTAAACACGAAAATTCATATCGTTCGATATACTTTTTATAAGGTAAACTTTCAAATAGTCGAACATGTCCCAATAAGTATGGATCGTACTTTTGGTATTACTTTAATAAGGAGGCTGTAACCTCAGAGTAGTCAATACAACAACTATTTTAAAATTGATATTACAAAAAAAATCTCAATTTGAAGAAAGCTTTATTTTATTTACTTTTTTCATACGAGACTCATTTCTACCAATGCGTTTCAGAAGAATAATGTTTTGAATTAATTTATACTTTTGATAATTAGACACTGTTTTGAACGAATACGAAAGAGGTTTGACACAGTGAACTGTCAGTTAATTGGATAAATTTTTCTTATTTGTTCGATAACACCATCAATTTTTTTTGTTGATATCATTAATGATATCTTCCTAGGAACATTATGTCAAAAATTCATGTAATTCTCTAGTTTCTGCATCATGTGTTAATTGCTCAAATGAATACTCATACCCCATACGCGAAGCAAAATTACTATGTAAGTTTTTAATTTTCAAATGTATTTTTTTTACAGAAAGTTCGGCAATCTACAGAAATTTCGTGCTTATATTGGAAAGCTAGTTTTATTTTCTATCGAATCGTTATATTTTCAGGCAGTTCTCCAGACTTTGACATTCCGTTACAACCTCCTTAAAAGTTTGAATTATATTTTTTTCTCAGACCTAAAAATGCATTGATTATTTTTACGCATTCAAAGATGTGTATTTTTGGTAACGTTCGTCTATTGGGATAATAAGTTAGCTTAACACTATACGTACAGGAACATGGTCGATTTGTTATTATATTAGAACTATATTAACTACATTATAACATACCTGGATATCAAAATATTAAAAGATTTATCTACAATAATAATATATTTTTCAAAATTAACCTATAAAAAGGCAGGTGTTAAGACACTAAAATGTTAAACAGTAATTTAAATGTAAATTTGAAGCAGACTTTTTTCGCTTGAGATGTCTAGTTACTATTGGGACGTTTGCTTTGAGAGTATATATAAGAAAAAATCTTATTATGACCAGCTTTTTTTCATTTTTTATGAACATTTTATTCTGAACATCAGCTTATTTTTGCAGTTTATTTTCTTCATCCATTTTTATGAACAGCTTTTTATCTAGTTTTAGAGATAACAAACTTCTTTTTCAAATCTTGGATAAGAAAATATGATGTATGTTATAGGAAGAATCTTTTGCAAGGGAGATTTTTCAATAGCAAAAAGGATGCAGAAAAAGGGAACAAGTTCAAAAAAAAAATGAAGAACAAACGAAAGGGTGGACGATGCGAGAGCGTCATGACCGTAAATATGCGAGCACTGGAAGACTAACGCGGTGCGAGTTAACGTTCCTGGTTGCAAGAGATGACCCCCCACTGGGAAGATGCGAGACTCTCGCCTGCTCTCGCGCTCGTTGTTCACGTTTTGTACATCGAGCACCGCTTCTGATCCTGATGCTGTAAATCCGTCCATCTTGCTACGTTCGAGTTTAACTCTTCATCTCTCCTCCCTCTCTCCGCCGAAGGTGTGTTGACCCTCGAAGCACCGAGCGAACGCCGATAAATCCAATTACGAATTTCCATTCGCGAGAATTTCTTTCCTCAAATGCGATTCGGACTTCTTCCAAACTCGAGTTTAAGAGATCTCAAACTTAATTTCATTCTAAATGTACTTTCTTTCTACAAATGAATAGTAAATTGGAAGCAATATATTCCTGCTCGTATAAAATAATAAAATAATCTAGTTTGTAGTAAAAATTAACAAAAAAATGGACAAAAAAATAAGTAAATATATGCACATGCATATAAACATACATATGTAGAGAAAAACGGATTAACTGTTCTGCCCTCAGCACGTTTTTTTTTTCTAAAAACGAAAAAAGGCTTGATATCTGACGACGTATTAATAGAAATTTTTGTTGTGAACCTCAATAAAATATAAGCAATGCACTTCGTTAATGTTTCAAGACGTATAATATTAAATTTTCATTTTTGAAATATTGAAATTTTTGAAGGTACTTGTAATTGAAACACATATTTTCTGTTATAAATGTTCCTTTGAATTTTGTTAAATATTTGATAGAATCTGACTGTATACTGCAATATTATACGTCTTATTATCAGTAATATTTACCCCTTATATAAATGTATTTTCGTGATACGTACTCAAACTGACATTTCATAGTAAAACCTAGTAAGAATTTCTAAGTAAGAATAGGAATGTTTTTACTATTTCTATAAGAGTTTAAATAAAATTTTAGTTTTTTAAATATAATTTACTGTAAAAACTGGAAAAATGACTAAACATATTTTCACTTGTCTTTTAAGGTATTTCTCTTGGTACAGTCAAATCAAAAATATTATTCATCTCGGTTTTTCTAACGTTCAAAGTAATTTGTGAGAATAAGTTAATTAAGAAAAGTTGTTGCAAATTACCTAAAGAACATCATACTCTAAATTCGAGGCAATCCAAGGTCGGGTATACTTGCTGCATGATTTAAAAAATTTTGAAACAATTTTATGTCAGATTTTTTTGAAAAACTAAAAAAAAGTTTCTTTGATATTATATAAAAATCTGTGCTAAATTTCAAGAAGTTTCACCACCTAGAAGTGAAAATATTGAAGGTTGAACATCAAGCACGTGCTCTTATGGAAGAGGACGAAAAATCATGATTTTTAACAATAAAAATATCTTGACTCCTACGTGGCAAAACCTTTTTAAATTTGGACCACATATTCAGATCACATCCAAGTATATTTGTGCAAATTTTAAAGAAAATTTCTCCAAATTCATTTTCCACGAGAACTACCTTTTTATTCACTTTCCAATGTACATTTTCCTTCGAGTATCCAGGATCGTGCGGTCGTCATTTCGTCACGAAAATGAGTTCCCGACCAGTGTGTCGCATGGATTTTGGTCGGAGAGCGGTTTGGATCGGTATCGAGAGAGTGTCTCGATTTTATTTCCATTTGGTATATTCCAACTTGAGTCGGAGTTTGAGGATATATCTCGGAGGGGGGGGGAAAAAAAGAGGTGTACACGCGATTCGACCGAAACGAACGTGCGGGCCTGCGCGCGAATACACCTTCACCGCGCGCTTGAGAGTGGAGAATCGTGTAGCTGGCGAATCCGAGAGGTTTCCGTTTACGAACGAAACGGCGACGCGTCTCGCGCTGTGTATGCGCTCGTGAGCGTGTACCGGGTGTCCCTGACTGTCGGTCCCGGGGCTTTTGCCGCCGCGAATCGCTCCGAGGGCTCGACAAACCGCGGGTACTCGCCGCCAGAAAAACCCCATTCGCGTATACACGCCGACATATATACATATATAGATACCATTAAATATATTGTACTATACACACGCGTCGAGCACTCTCGAGCTCGAATACACATGCGCAATTTTCTCTCTCTCTCTCTCTCTCTCTCTCTCTCTCTCTCGTTTCGTCTGTTATTACGCACCGCTATTTTCCATGATCGCAATGCATACACAATGCGACCTTTTCCTTTCCACACAGAATTATAAATAATGCTCGTATACTTTATCCCGAGAGAGAGAGAAAAGCAAAACGTAAATGGAAAACGAAAGTTATTCTTCTTTGACGCAGCCGAGATTTTTTTCGTGGTCTGCGCGATCGTAAATTCGAGTCAAGTTATTATTTTAATTGAAAGACGGTGGAGATGGAAAATTGTTTATTTAACTCCGTGTGTGTCAAAATAATGCTACGCGGAAATTCTGGGCTGAATATATTCTGACAAGCGAGGGTATATGACGCACTGCGCATGGTTTTCTCACGAGCCGGTATATCGAGGGCTAATTAAAATGGTTTTTGCGCCGCTGTTTTGATTCATCAATTATTAATATCGTTTTTGTATATTGACGCGGAGAGGTCGCTGGTGAACGCAACCCCACGGATCGACGAGCGAGAGCCAACCGCTCACTCGCGCCCCTGTTGGCGATTTGTTTTGACCTCAATACAGCCTCGTTTTACACACTCGTGTACAAGTATACATAGTTGAACATGTCCGCACATTATATTGGTATACGGCGCACCTGAGCATATAATTACGTTTCGATATGCTTTCATTGAGCTGTCCGAACGTTCGCGAGGTACACAGAGAAGAGAAAAATATATTCGTAACGAGAAGACACGCCTCATGAGCGGTTATCTAAATAATAACCTGAGAATTCGTTCTCATCGCAAAAATTTGCAACAATTATGGTTGAGAAGAGATTGAAGGAAAAATGATCGCGATGGCCAGTCGACAAGAAACGATGCTGTATGCGTGCAATGATGATATTATTGTCAAACAGTCCTATATCAATTTCGATTAAAAAATTATCGATGCTTGAAAAAGAAAAGTTTCGTGAGACGGAAAAATATTCTAGTGACGAAAAGACACACTTTACGAGCAATTATATCTAAATGAATAATAACTTGAAAATTCATTTTTCTCATCGCAAAAAATTTGCAATAATTAGTTGAGGGAGATTGGAAGGCAAAATGATTACGATGACCAGTCAACCAATAATGACATTACTGTCAAACATATCAATTTCGATTGCAAAAATTATCGATGCTTAAAAAAAAAGTTTCGTAAACTTGAAAATTATTAATGACGAGAAGACACACTTTACGTTTATCTATGTAATAACCTGAGAATTTCATTATTGTAGTTGCAAAAATGTGCAACAATTGGTTGAGAGAGATTGAAGTCGCATCATATAGTCAACAAGAAACGAGGCTTTATAAAATTTGCAAATCTGAAAAAAATAAAGCATCTTGATCAAGGGCTCATCCAGTATCTTGATCAAGTTTTTATCAAAATGTTTGATAAGCGTCTACACATGGTATCAAGTCAAAATCAAGAAGCTTGATCAATCTGTATAAAAATAATCAAGTTGCTTGATACGAGTTTGATCAAGCCCGATGGACAAAAAATTCTAGTTGGGTAATTTCGTTCAAAAAATTGTTGATTATTGAAAGAGGATGGTGTTTTAATGAATAAGCTGAGAACTTATTCTCATAGAAAAAATTTGCAAGAATTATACTTGAAAAAAATTGAAAGCAAAATGATTGCGAGAACCATTCGAGAAGAAACAAGAATATATCATTGTCAAACAGTCCTATAATTTTTATTAAAAAATCATCGATTTATGAAAAAGAAAGGTTTCATAATGAAACTTGAGAAATCATTCTCATTCAAATATTTTTAATGAATACTCGAGAAAGATCGAAATAATAATCGTAATGACTATACCCGCAAAATAAACTAGGTTGAACTGATGTATATAATAACATTATATCAAGCAGTTCAAAGTCGATAAAAATTCTTGATTAATTATCATATTTACCTTACGAAAAAATAAATAATAATTAAATAATAATTGTAGTTGAGAGAGATAAAAGGCAAATAATAATCGTGATGATAAATTGACAACAAACGAGGTCACATGCACAATGACATTACAAAACCTCTTGATTAAAAATCTCAATTTCGTATATTTACAAAAAAGAAAGATTTCGTAATTACCGTGAGCTCTCGCACGGTCGTAATAGCTCGCGATAAGGCTGGTTAGTTATCGGGCGACGTTTACCTTTTACATGTGGACCGGTATATGGCAGAAACTTTTGGTGAACCGCGGCATCAAAAAACTTCACAGAGGGCGTTGTACCATCGGCTTTTAATTAACCGCGTAAATTATTTCCTCGTACTGTTCCGAGCGAGACCCCTCGCCGAGCTCTAATGAAAGAGTCTGAACGAGTCATTAGACAAAAATTAATAATCCTCGTGGTGTAACCTGACGTGTCTTGAACCGTTTTGAAATTTCTCTCTCTCTTCTCTCCCTTTTGCCGAGTTTGCACGCTTCGCAGCTTCTGTGTGTGCGTCGCTTATTGCCCCGTTTTGAACGTACAAGAATAAGGCGCGGCGGACTTTTACGTTTTCGCTAAAATATATATCAGTACGTACGTTAAAATATATCTATGCGCGCATACAATCGCAGAAACGTCGTGCGATTTGCGCGCGATTCTCGAACTCATTCTCGAGTTCTCCTGCGTGTCCGGAGCGGCCGAGCTCAGCTGGCTTTTTACTTGTACGATTATTGGGTCTAATTGGCCGCAAGGCGCACACGGCGGTCACTGTCTCCGGTCTACGCGATTATCAAGATACCCCACGGGTAGTACGTATACACATGCGTAAATAGCGACTTCTTTGCTTCGCTGAATCAATGCTCTCACCGCGCCTTGTCCTTTTTATTTTTACCTCATGCTCACTTTTATGCCTCTCGCAGATTTTGTTTCGCTTGAATTTCAGTCGAATCCGCTTCATTTCCAAACAAGGGCCGCACGGACAATTTCGAAAATATGCTGTCGACGATAACGCTTCCTAACTTGTATACATATCTATCATTTACTTTTATGATAATAAATATATTCCCCTTTGGCTTGAATTTATGAGCTCGGGATGGAATTAAAAGCTCGTACTAATTTTTTGGTTAAATTTATAGGCGCAGAGCTGATTTGTTTCTGATATTTCGTTCTTCTGAAACGTTCACGTAACGTTTAGTGGTGTCTAATAAAGTAGATTACGGAGATAGTACTATGTAATAAACCACGGGCCGATGCTTTCGAGGGCCGGAGAGTGGAACAAGCTCGCGTATACGCTCGTAAGAATTCCTGGTCGCAGGTGACAAGTGGAACGATTAACGAGAGCCCAGAAACTCAACGATATTGCACAGTGCGGAATATCGTTCGAAGCCAACCAATAATGCGACCGTATATACGAAGAACGAGTCGCGGGCATTTTATTTTTCACTTTGCGCAATATGTCGCAATATAAAAATCCAATTTTCCAAAAATATTAAAACAAACAGCAATGATCTAGATATAGTTTGAATATAAACATAGAGGAAATGGAAACAACGAAAAAATTATGCTGGATTTCATTGTAAAGTAGCAATGTATATATCGATTATCACAAAGTTAAATATATTTTTAGATCCTGTCTGTTACTTAGTTCCCGCAAAAATAGTATTACATTTTGACATTCATTGTTAAAATTCATCAGGTGTAAAATACATTTAAGAAATATCGCTGCAGCATAGTCAAATGTCATCTCTATAAGTAAATGGCGTAATTTACGATAGAGATCATTTTTAAAATAGGAACAGATAACAAAATTAATGGATTGTAAACAGTTTTAAAAAGAATTTTGACAAATAATTGCAACATCAAGAAATAGTCATCACCGATTCGAGTTGTAGAGACTATATAGGTCATTATTTACTTATAATTATATTTATTCAGGAGTCGATTTTTAGAAAATAATTACCCTGACTGTAAATTGTATGGACATGTTTTAATTTGAAATTAAGATATCCGTTAAATTTTCGAGAAATTCCTCTTACGTATGACAACGATTTTCTCAAAATATAGGTTGATAATTCTACTTTTTTTAAAATGATAACATTCCTGAGAGTACAGCACTTTGTTTGAAATCCATTTGTTATAAAATTCTTATGATCCAGCTTAAATAGAATCAATTTCCAAATTAACGGAAGAGAGAATTTTTGTATCACCAAAATATATGCTTTGATCGTAAAAAAATGAGTGACTTTTAATAATTAATTTCTCGATAATTAAGTCGATAACCTACCCTGAAATTATGCAGAGAGGCTCTATCGATTATAAGTACTAAAGCCTGTAATTTTTGTTAAAATTGATCGAATGGATTGGTTAAAACGATATTTGCCACTTTATAGTAAAATCTATTTTCGAGACCTTTTTCAATGTATTTACTCTATAATGCGATAATCGAGAAAACTCGAGCGTAGACGAACTAGATGAATAAGTGAAACAAACGTGAGAGGTAGCGAGAAGTAGCTCCTCTTTTCGAGGGGTCGATGCACCCTGCTGAGGGCGAAATATGCACATATATAGTATATCTCATCAGAATTGAGAAATACCATATATATAGCTCCGAATTTACATAGAATACTTGCCATGCGCGCTCGAGGATGTCAAAAGAGTTTATGATGTCAAGTCGTCGCGAGTTGTGGGTGGATCGTCGTTTGGCCCAGTGAGCGAGATTCTTCCCGTCGAGAATAATCTGTATTTCTATATACAATATCGGGCATCGGACTTTGATGCACACGGGAAGCGAGAAAACGAGAGGAATGAGATGAAAAAGATCGAGAGATGGAACGATGGAAAAGGAGAAAGAGGGAGAAATTCGCAGTGGTCACTAACGAGCCACTCGCTCGCCGATCGGAGAGGGTGTCCTCGACGCCTCTCGCGTGGTACACCAACACGAAAAACTAGAAAAATATCCCCCCCCCCTCCCTCGCGACTCTTCTCGCCGTCTCACCGGTATATTTCTTCGGCACAAGACTCAGCGCATTTCGAGAATGGTAGGACGCTTATTCGCCGTGCTCGAAGCTAAATCGTTCAACGGAGCGTGCAGCGACGGATTTACGCCTTCCTCGACTCGCTGCGTATCTGTCGGGAAGCACCACCAAATGGGAAATTTCTCCGACTACTCGTATCTCCGCGTTCTACATTATCCAATATTATTTTTTTTATGACGTATTTACGAAATAATTATATCAAGAAATATATTACACGTTATTACATTTTTAGCCATACTCGCGCCTGTTTCGGTATAGGTGTACTCTGACAATTTTGTTGAGAAAATATATAATAAACTTTTCTTTTCATATTTATAGAGTAAAGAATAATAATGATAATATTCTGGGATACAAATGATTTTTTTTTAGATTATCTTTCGACGTGTGTACGAACTGAAATATTGATTTGTGAGAAAATTATTTCAATGTGATGTAGATGTATATGTGTGTGTGTGATTATTATTTTTTGATAAAATACTGGACAAAGTTTTGTAGATAAAGAGCACGCAGGAAATTTTATACGAAAAAGTACAATGCTTGTTTGTACCATGATAATAATGAAGAAGATTGTGAGAGTTATTTTTTTGTCTAAAAACTTATACAATAATTTTAACTACTATAAAGTGATTAGAATAACTGATGTATTTTATATGGAAGATTTTTTAATTTTTTCTAGATTGTTACCATACAGTATGAAAAAATATTAATATATTGTTCGTATAAATTTCTCTTCGCATAGGCTCATAAATTTAACTGCAATAAACTGAAAAATCCATATTTTCTCTTATTCAGTATAATTAACAAGTGTTATACAGTGCACAGCACTTCCCCTGACCACGATAAAAACAAAATTTATGTTTTATAATAATAGTACTCGAAATTATAAAAAATTGAATCACTTTTCGATGCATATGACATTCATATTATATTATTGAGTTTATTTGTAGATGAGGGCATATATTTTATGTAATTAAAAAATTTCGAAGCAGATAATTTTTTGTGAATATTTTTACGTTTGTACAATATCAGCGTCATTTAATCAGAAATTTTAAATATACATCGAAATATCCACTATCTATATAATAATAAAATTTGGAATGAATTGATAGTGAAAATAATCGTCATGGACAGACACAAGTGTAATATTGTCAATTAAATTATACGAAGTAATAAGTTTCTCAATAAACTCAATAATACTCGCGCAATAAGTACCTGGATGGTGAATTAAGAATTCATGGAACGTTGAGACTCGTGTGTATTAATAAAAATCGAAAGAATAAGAGGAATAATGAAGGAGCATTGAACGGATAGGTGCGTTAGAAAAAAATTTTTGTCACGTCGGAAAATTGCATTTGAAAGTATTTTATACCATTCACGTCGCGAGGGAACAACTAAACAGATAAATATCAATGATTATTGGTAACCGAGAGAAAAAGAGACGAGGATATTGAACCGCAAGTTCGATAACGCAGTAATTAACGATTCATCCAATCGGATCATTCAATGGAATAATATTCTTGTAGAATGATAAGATCTAAAATGGCGATAGATGAATGAACAATGGGCAGAGAGAAGTCCCCCGGAGATTTCTTGACAAGTGTTGCAAAGGCGCCGCGCAATTTTCTTCTTCTTCATCTTCTCCCCCTCTCCATTATTTCTTTTTTTTTCTTCAAATTTACTCGATCCTCGTTTCATTTATTTGCCATTCTGCGAGAGAATCTCTCACAGGGCTCTTCCTTTCACACTGCGCTTCGCAACGAGCCAGCAAAAAGCCAATACTTTTTTTTTTATAATTCTCGATTAGAGACGAAAAGTATTGGCTACAAGATCCGTAGATTGTAATCGATATACTCGTTAAGAGAGCCGCATGTGGCATTGAATCGATGTAAAATTATCGATCTACCCGCCTCCCGCTTCACTCTTGCTTTTTCTATGGTACATGCTTTTTGCCCGGATAGTCGTACGCGAGGGGAAAAAGAACTGCGAGTCCTTACGCACGTGCATAATCGATGGAAATAAAGAGAGATAGACGGATTATTTATTGCACGCTCGCGAAATCGGAAAGCCAACGATTTTGTTGGTATATATATATGTATATAAGCTTATAAAGCAGTATGTTTTGAGGACCTTATATATATGTGTGTGTGTATATCTACACGGAGAGAATTTTATCGTAAAAATTACTGTGGGACCATTTTACCAAAAACAGGGCTGATTGATATGGTCAGCTTATAAAAATACGAAAATCTTATTGTTAACTTTTATTCTTCACCATGTTTCCTAACGTATTATACATGAATATGAAAAACTGTATAGAGAGTATATGTGTTTTTTAGAATTTTTCATACGAAACATAAAAAATTTTCCAAAATAGCACCCCTATTCCTTATTATACGCACCCCCTATTCCTTATTATACGCAGCAATCTGTATACAGAGTATTATTTTTTTCGGAATTTTTCATAAGGAATATAGTAATTTTAGATACATTATACATTTTAAATGAACATAGTAAAATTTACTCGGGTGACCATGGATAAAGTGTGAGTAAGGTATGATTCAAAAATTCGAATATAACATTGTAATATTTGTACACGGAGAGAATTTTATTGCAAAAATTACTGTTCTTTCTTAACGTGGGAATGTTGCCAGAAACAGTGCTGATTGATATATATATCAAATTTACTCGATCAAATCCAAATCTTTACTATATCAATTTACTATATCAATTGATTTATATTTATATCAATTGATATATATATCAATTATCTGATAACTAGTTAACTGATAAAAATACGAAAATCTTGTTAATTTTTACTGTTGACCATAGTAAATTTCCTAACTGTCACATCAGGTAGCGTCGTAGTAAAAATTAAAAATTTGGCCATGGTCCTACTAAGCTATTGAACATAGTCAAATTAAGCTCAAGTCCACTGAAAATTTTACGATAATATTCTCTCCGTGTATACACAAACGCATGGACTCAACATTTTGAGAGAATAAATGCGACAGAAAATTTCGTTAGTGCGCGTTAATGAAGTACGCGATTGGTCGAGGTACAATCAGCTGTAACTTATGGAATTTTTGAACCCTCGATTTGAGCCAGAAATGGATAATGGTCACACTGAGACAAAGATCGTTCGACGCGAGGGGTAACTTTTACTTGCAAATTTGACGTTCCAGGTTCGTTTTCATGATTTTTCTTCTTTAGTGGATGCACCGACTTTTTCATCGAAACCAGAGAAGTTTTTCTCCGGGAAAGTATAAAATATGGAATTTAATTGATTATCCTGACGGTTGTTTGTTTTTTTGTCTCTTCAATTCTTGAATAAGAACGTACTCGTCGTGCTCGTGACGCGGTATGTATTTCAAGGACGAGGAAAGCGCACGGGGACGCGATGCGAGGATCAAGGCCTCATTACCCCGGCGAACGAAGCTCATTACTGCGGTGACCGCAGCGAGAGGCTAGCGAAACTCTAAGATCACCGAGCCTCCGTGCTCTCAGATACACATATTCTCTGCAAGTTTATTATGCACACAATACTCGCGGTAATAACCTCAGCCGTGTGTCCGTGCGTTGATGCTCGCGCGCATGTATGAGCACCTTTGCGAATCGTACGTGAGATATCCTCGAGCCTGAGTACGCGCATACCTCAATTTTCTTCAAAGTTTTACACCGCTCTTCGAACTTGGGCTCGTCTTATCTCGAAAGCGCGGTCAACGGTAGAACGAAACTTTGAACCGACTGCCAAATGGCTAAAAATTTAATTTCGTCATATTCTGAAAAAACTCGATACTTATTCGGGTTACAAAAAAATCACCTATATGAAGGTAAAATATATATGAGTAAAGAACAGCGTTACTGTATAATGTGACAGAGACGAAAATTAAATTATTATTAAAGCTGCCATAGTAGATTTTACTATATAGTGACATACTGATTGTTGCGTATTGCGTAGTAAGAAAACTAAATATTTTAGACCTGTATTAACGTATATCGAAATTTAGTACTATTTTTGGGACTTTTTTATATTAAAAAATATATTTAACTCTATACTATAATAAAGTATGATTGTCTCAGTATATCAATATCTCGGTACAGAATAAAACGTTTTTCATAAAAATAGTGTAAGCGAACAATAAAAAAGCACGGTATTTTCTAAAAAATAAAATTTATATGGAAATTTATTGAGATCTGTTAAATGGACGAGCTTAAAAAACATGGCGACCATAAGAGGGTCATGACATGTATCATATGTAGTAATTGGTAAATACATACAATTTATGACTGGTCCGTTACCCAATCTCAAAGAATGCAATTTTGTTTAAAGAAAACGTATTTTAAAGGCTGGACATACGTATATGAAAATGTGGTAAAATTAGTGGAGTCAGCGAAGTGACGTTGACAGTTCTGTCAGTTTCAACGTCGAACTGCTTGTTTGATGTATTCACTGAGAAAAAATGTTGATTGAATCAACTGAAATTTTGTCGATTCAACAAACAAAAATTTTTCTCAGTGTTCTTTCAGTCTCTCACAATGTATACTTCACTTTTTTTTTCCTTTTCTGTCGAGTAAACATAGCTGATTCCATTTTTTCTAATAATTAAACAACTCTTTATTGTAGATATCACATAATTACTATTAGAGGATTTTCTCTATAAGTATATAGTTAGATTTTACGTCACCAGATATGTCATATCGCCACTCAACAAATTCCAATCTACAGGACAACTAATTCTTCATGTAATCGAGTATTCTTATCTTGCAAAAAATCTTTCAAAGTTGGAACAGCTTCTTAGCAGATTCTAAATCGAGAATTTTCAATCACTTTGAAACTTTACATTTTTTATATAATAGAATGAGGAGAACGTGTAGAGTATACAAAAAAGATTGTGAAACTCATTATTTTTCAATAAAAATTTTTCCACTGTGGTTGAATATTGCACTGAACGTTTTATTTACAAATTTTATTGAGTAAAGTATGGAAATAACGTTCACCCAAGGATTGATCGAACCTCCTTAAAGCCCATATGGATATATGCTCAAAACAGAAAGTGAAAGCACACGCGAGGTATCATTGAGTTTACATAAGTAGGCGCGTGTACTTCAATTTTCTACGTTTCACAGTTTCACGGAACTTCGGCGGGTCTTATCTCGAAAAAAACCAAGCGAATGCGCGACTTTGAATCAACTGCCGAACGGCGCGAAGTGTACTTTCCACGTTAAAAAAACTGATACGCGCAAACGCACACGAAGAAGAAGCATCGATGTCCAGCAAGATTAATTCCAAAAAAAGACTCCATAATTGTTTTCGAACGAGAGCTAAGCACGTGTTGGCCGTTTTTTAACCGCTACAAATATATCAACAACTCCGACAACACACGAGCACACCCATTTTTATTTTTTTTTATTTTTCAACAAAGTTGCGTATATACGCGGGCGTGTGGAAGCAATCAGGAGATAAAATAAAGAAGGAAAAGCAAGAGAGGGAAACGGTGAAAATGCACCTGTTCACCTGGTTAACACTGTGGCTCTCTTTCCTCTCTTTCGTTTCGCTTACCATCGCTCGCACTCGTTTCCTTCTCTCTCTCTCTCTCTCTCTTTTTCTCGCGCTATACGGTCTCTAATTACGCGCGAGCTCCAGCGGCTCGCTACAACCGTCAGCCGTATCGCAAGACTCCTTGTACCGAGGACTGTTACAAAACCGAGAAGAAAAAATGTAAACAGATAGCGAAACGTTACCGCTAATGTGTGTGTACGGACGATAATCAATAGCAAAGTATCGCGCTTGCATTTTTTTTTACGGGAAGGGGATATTTCGAAGAGAGTGTAAACATGATAATTAGAAACCGAGACGAAACTCTCGTTATCTTTTTCTTACTCGAATTTCCAGACTCTCGGAAAATCGGCGAGATCTCGCATGTCTGACCAACTACAGGCTTTTCTACTGGACCAGAAGTTTTCAGAGATTCAGGTGTTATACATTTTTTTTCTCGTCAATATTTGCACTATTGGGATTTGACAAAAGTTGATATGACATCTGGTGGAAAATTATGAATTAAAAATGAGGTGCAATTTTGAGACAGTATATACGTACGTTTAATGCACACGCACGCTTCGATACTACTCAAGTGCACCCTATAGCCACGCCTTCATGTCAGATCCCAATATATAACGACATCGCAAAATTTTTGGCTTTTTTCAAAACTGGTAATGGAATGAACAAAATGTAAGGAATACAGGCTGATTCAGGCACAGCCTTTAAGTATAAATTCAAAATTTCTCCAATTTATTGTAAGAAGCTCATCACTTTTGTCAGGGATGGTACCCCCGATTAATCTTTAATACGTTCATTGATGAAAACAAGAAAACAACAAAGGAATCATTTTTCGATGAAGCAACTGAATTTTTTTCATAAACCATCGTATTGCATCTAAACAATGTTTAAATATCCGTCCCACCCGTCTCATACCCCTGTACAGATTTTTCACGCATGTACCAAAATTTTCCTTTATAAAACTTTCAAAAATCACGCATGGAAAATAAATTTTCCACTGAATGAATACCGAATTCTGATTATTTAAAAAGAGTAATACTTTTTCATAGATATTCAGAACGAGTGTTGAAAGGATACAGCACGGATATGTCTAAATCAGCGTTAAATATGTAAATTTTCGGTGTTAAATAATTTAAAGTTGGTTTTTTGCCTTTCGCTTAATTCGTGTATATGGGAAAATATGCCGGCGATTTTTCCTCATCGACGTTTCCGCACGGTTCGAAACTCGGGCCAACGTTCGCGCCTCGGTTCACCGCGAACTCTCATACGAGCTGCCTACGCACATCTCGAGCAACAACTCTTCAAACGCATTATTCATGTTATAGATGAGTGTAATGCTACCAGCAGGATATATGAATATGCGGGGATATTGCAGAGAAACCGGGCGCGTAAATACCAACAGTTAATTACTCGACTGCCAGAAGTGCCAGCTACCGGGGCGAGGCGTTTTATGTAGAGCTCTCAGAATGAATGATAGTCATTTCATCGACATAAATACTCTGTCTACATTGTACGCGTACGTGAAGAATTACGTTCGAGTCTCTCGGTGAAAACTTTCGCGTCAGATCCACTATCGAGCGAATCCACTACAGAAATGATTCTCTTTGGTTTTAAATTAATGACAGGTTTCAAAGATTGTAAAGATCATCGAACTTCCAAAAATGAAATCCTTTCTTCTTCTTCATATTATACTTCTGGCAAAGAATATTTCTGAAAATTGATAAATTATGTACCTTGCAACCTAAATTTATTCGAGATTGGTAGACATGTTTTAATAATCAGCTGAACGTAGATAGCAATGATTTTTTTTCGGTTTTTTAATTAATGGCAAGATTCAGAGATTGTAAAAAATAACTGAATTTCATAAGATTAACCCTGTTTAAAAAAAATTTAGTGATGAACATTCCTGGAAATTGTTGAATATATTAACAACCCAACTCTATATTTGAGAAGTTGGTACATATATGTTTTAATTCAGCCAATAGTAATGATTTTATTCGGTTTTTAAATTCTTTTCTTTTTACATTATTCTCAGTGAAGAACAAATTCCTGAAAATCGTTGAATTAATTCACAAACCTAAATCCATTCGAGATTGATGTACACACGTTTTGTTTTTCCATCTTCGGGTTGACAGGGTAAAACGGAGAAAATTTCTATTGGAGCGATAGCTCATCGACATGGAGCTTTGTCGCGTCGTACAACGTGATCCACGGATTATTCGCGTCACGTATTGGCAGATGGAACGAAGAGACGGTTTACGCAGTCTCGGGAAAGCTTCAGAAGTCCGCCCAGAGATCGGACACATCGAGATGAGAAAAAGAGAAAAAGAAAAACGGGGCCTTTTCGTCATGGAGGATGTCGGGAGGAGGATCCGATAAATTTCCACTTGAGTGACACCGCGGTTAAGTGACACGTATCACCGTGTGGTTGCGACGATTAAATATGTATCGACAAGAACCTTTCCCCATCGAACTTGCGGCACAGGTACACGCCTTGCGTTCTCCATTGATCTTTCAACGATGCGAGATATTGGAATCGAGAAACATACGCGTTCAAAAGATATATCAATAAGAGATCAAGTTCCTTTGATTTAGTCGTTTCTATACTCTTTTATTACGACGTTCAACTTGTCACCATTACAATCGTCTCTCGAACTGACTTCCGCGTGCTCGATCTTTGTGTGCATATCCGCGCAAGTTTCAGTGAGACATGATTTTTTTTTATCATTGTGTTTAGAAAATTGTGACCTGTCAAGATCACATTTGTCAGGTTAACTTTTATGACGTACTAAAAGTTTCGTGATCCTCAATAGTCATCGGATTTTTTTGGCAAATCAGCAATAAGGATCAAAAGAATTTTTTGCCGAAATAAAAAAAAACAAATTAAAAACCTTATAAATCATTTCAAGGTGAAATAAATATGAGATATGGTTTTGGGATGTATATGAAAAATCGTTGAATCGAATTTGAAATGTACGTAAATTGTTTTTCTTCAAGCTTGAAATTTTTTTAAATTTTTGTGAAATTAACATATATTTTTTCTAATAGCGAATATTTATATATTTTCCCAGCATATATAAGAAATGGAAGAAGATAATTATCAACTTTTGGTCCTTATGTTTAATAATAATCAAGTTACATAGAGAATCATGTTCCTTTATTTTTTTCTTCATAATCACGAAATACCCTCTCTTTTCACGCGTCTTAACAATTCAAAAGAAAAAATAATATGTTTATCCTCTGAAGCCCAAAGCAAAAAAAAAACGTAAATCATATTGTTATTTTCTCAAGTTATTTACAATGGGAATTTTCAAAAAATTTCAATTACGTTATATTTAAAGACAAGTTATGAAAAACAATAAAGTACATTAAGTCCGAATATAATACGTTTTTTAAGCTACAGAGATAATCATTGATGCTAAATTCAAAAGAAGAATTCAACGATTTTTTTTAAAAAATGACCATTTTAAATATAAAAATGTTAAAAATCGGAATATATGTTTATGTTGCCATTTAAAAGTACGCAGAAGAAAATATTCGACATTTGTAATTATAAACGAGCCTAGTGACCTTTTTCCGCTTTTCTCCCTGATCTATGACAACACGCTTGTTTTTTCCTTTATCTAAACCTCTATATGAGACACACTTAATATATAAATTTATGGAATCTCACGAGCGGTATAATGTCACTTTTTTTTCATTTCCTCCCTCTGTTTAATCTCTCCCTCTCGCTTTCGTCCATCCTTGTCATGAAGTCGAGAGGCGCGTATCAATGTAAAGACAGGTTTTATTACTGGCCATTATGAGCGATTACCACGAGCGAGAGGAGGCAAAACCGCGGGTTTGGTCATCTCCCAACTCCGGAATACAAATTACGTATCGACAAACTTACAATCAATTTTCTGAAACCCGACGGCTAAAAGTACTTACGAGGCCGTTCATCTCGTGCATTTATATACGCGTACGTCTCAAATTTTCGTTTCTTCCAAATCTACATGCGTCCCACTCTTTACCTGACGAAATTCGTATGAAATCACGAACGATTTCCACTACAATGATTTTTTCTCAAGAATAGAACGGTTCATCGTGTCGAATTTATTTACTTAAGTTTTATTTTAAATTCACGTGTTGTTCATTGAATTTTCCCGTTCATAGGTACGGTCAAATCAAAAGTTTTTATTTCAATTTATCTCCATACCATGTGGTCTTTCAGCTTAAGTTTATTAAGAAAAGTTGTTGCAAATTGTTTCAAGAACAACGAACTCCAAATTCAAGATAATCCAAGCTGACCTGTACTTACTACGTATGTATGAAAATTTAAAAATTCATAATCTTAGGATTTTTTTTTAAACTTGAGAAAGCTTTTTTGAAGTACAGTAAAGAGCTATGCTAAATTTTGAGAAGGTTCATCATCTAGATTTCAAGATATTTAGGATTGAAAATGGCAATATTTAACACGGGATCTTATGGGAGAGCACTGAAAATTGGGATATTTTTAACAATAATATTTGGTACGCATATATGGGTAACATATCAAAGAATGACTGTACCAATTTTCAACAAAATCCTAAATAATCGATAAAACTATAGAACTACCTTAAAGGTTTTTCGGGTGGCTATACTGATACACAGTGGACTGTATTTTTGAGTGTATTTTTTCTTTGACATTTTGGAGAAGACTAATTTATTCTTAGAAATTATTTTTCAAACAAATGAACTGAAATTTGAATATGTTATGCAGTGTACGTCGTGACACTCTTGGAATTACAAAAACATTTTTAAAAAACCAAAATAAAAATTTTTTTCTCTTTTTTTGAAATTCCAAGAACTCCATGCACTAGCATATTGTACTCTGCATAAGATTTGCTTGAATAATACGAACGTGGAATTTGTTCGAAAATTTACTCAAAAATGGGTGTTCCACATCACCTTAACACATGTTTAAATGGTGAAATCGCTAAACTTTAATTTCAAATATCTATCTCAGAAAGTAAACGGTAGAATTACTCAACTCTTTTTTCATTGGATTTGTTTTCGTTTTCTATACAAAACGTACAATTTTTTCAAAATTTTCTTAAATAAACGGTTTTTACTACCGAATTACCTCAAGTTCACTTCATTAATTTCAAATGAATGAAC
Source organism: Cremastinae sp. A BG-2022a (assembly GCA_030522545.1). Lineage (NCBI taxonomy): Eukaryota > Metazoa > Arthropoda > Insecta > Hymenoptera > Ichneumonidae > Cremastinae sp. A BG-2022a. Next base: position 2,537 of record JAPYYW010001961.1, on the reverse strand, counting down.
GTGTAACAAATCACTTATTTATTTTTTAGTTAGTAAGCAACAAAAAAATAACGATACCGATTGCAGCGTCCATGTCTGTTTTTATGGCAAAAATCACCAACTTTGACTTACCTGAAAAAAAGAAAATTAACAGTTAGAAAAATTCATCGTGATACATATGTATATGAAAAAAAAATGATGTTTGCTTATAGACGATACGTTAAAAATACTACTTTGTTGAATTGTTGCGTCTATTAATACTTGAAACTTTGCATTTATTCGTCTATAGACGTTTTTTTTCCAAAAATTAGAGTCTCAACTAAAGACAGTCAAAGAAGTGCATATGTGCTCTTATATATGTGTTTCTATGGACTTGAATCAAAAGAATAAGAGAAGATGATTCATTTTGATAACTAATTAACATTATGTGTTATGTGTTATGGTTACTATCATTAATCACTATAGAAATAGTAATAATAATAATCATCATCATAACAGTTATGCTTATCAATCCAGCGCATGTCAAGTGCACTCTGTAATCAAATTATGTCATTAGCAAAAAAATTGTGGAAAATGCACCCTTCTTTTCGCACGGTCAAAGTGATTTGACAATAAACGGCTGTCTGCACTGAGAACAAAATAATATTGAAATGACCAAATTATAATTTGCTTAATTGTAATTTAGTCATTTGAATTGGAATAAATAAAAATATTACTTTAATCTAACAAAATAAATTATACAAATAACTAAATTACGATCAGCCATAAATATATATATTTGGTAACCCCTCACAAAAATTTTTATCTCAATGTATGATAAAATTCACTGTGGCAATATTTCAAAGTGCAAAAAAAAGTGAAAAATTCTCGCGAGCATGTAACGAAATTCGGAGTAAAAGCGCAACGTACGTGAAACGAAACTCAATTAAAATCAGCGATGGGACACTTTTATCAAGTGGAACGAGGGGAGGACGAGGAAAAGATGCGACGCAACGTCGGGTTAAGGAGAATTCGGGGAATAAAAAATAAGAAATGATCATTCAAAATGTTAATCTCGAGGAGCGCGGGCCGAGACCTCCCTCGAGACACGGGACGGTATATACCACCTTCGATTAAAATAATTGCCAATAATCCGTCACTTTTCGGGGTAATAACGAGAGAGCCTGGTCACGCCGCTCTTTTCGCGTTTCCTTCAGACGCAAATAAGTTTGGCAAGCAAAAAATGACGAAAATATAAAATATTCTCCATGTCCCTCCATTTTGTTTTTTTTTTACCAATATATGAATACTCCGGGAGGGAGAGCGAAGAAAGAGAGAATAAAAGAGTCTCCGAAAAAGGATCACCGAAGCGTGTCGCGAGGCTTGAAGCATATATGTGTCTTGGAAGGTTTCGCCGCGAGGGGGAGAAGATTCACTCACATCGGGTAAAATTAAGCGGTCCGAGCGAGCCTCGGGAGACTTCCTATCACGCGAGCGAACACGGTGAGGTCCCTTCGGCAGTGCCGCGATAAATTAATATCGGCGACGTATCGCCGTGGTAAGCATAAAATTGCATGGTCATTAGCCGCGTATCGACACGGGCAATTAGCTCGTGGAAGATTATCTTATAACCACCTCTCCTCTCGCTCTCCCGTCGCCGGGTTTAACCTCGTTCTATAACGCGCCGCGCGGCGGAATCGCGCCAACAAATCCGCCTTATATATACGCGCGCGCGCGCGCGCGCGTCTACGTACGAAGAAAAGCGGAAGACATGCGTATCGCGTATACACGACAGCTATTTATTTGAGGGAATGCCTGCGAAAAAAGAAACGGGTTCCCCGAGAAAACAACTCACTCGCCGAGCCGCAAATTTATTGCAACAAGAAATAAAGTCTCTCCGTATTGAATAATTTAATAATTTAATTTCACAAGCGGATACGTATCACACTGACCTGAATTTTTATTTGTCTTGTATATCGCGCACGGGGCATTCATTTTTTAGTCTTGTCTCTTATATTCGCGCGGCTGAAAAACAAGGAATCCCGGGGAATATCCTTTACACGCGTCGAGGAGAAATCGAATTCACGAATGACTCGGAACCGTTAACACAGAAACGCCGCCTCGCGTTGGTTTGTCGCGATAATGGAAAAACAATATCGAGGTTTGCGTGCCTTGCGCCAGGCACGAGTCTCGCGGCTGCAAAGAAATTTTGTTGCTTTAAAAACGGGAAGGGAGATGCGAGAGAGAGAGAGAGAGAGAGACTGGATTTTCGTGTTAATTCGAAATTCTCGAGAATCGAAGAGATTCGAAAAATGAGAGAGAATAAGAAGCAAATAAAAGGAATAAAAGAGGAAACAATAAGAGGAACTCGCACGAAATATCGTTCGTCTGCAGGCGAGAGGTCGGTGAATTCTATCGCACCGTGAGTAAAAAGACCGTTGAGCGCGGGGGGGGAAGGGGTGAGTACGGCCACGCCGGGAGGGCAGGGTCCCAAACTTCCCAGCGTTCAACTGCCCAAAATGTAACTGCCCAGTACATCTTCCCAGTAAAAATTTCCCAGTGTATCAACTGCCCAGCGT
>JAPYYW010001960.1:0-52279 GCA_030522545.1 Cremastinae sp. A BG-2022a | reverse complement strand
CAATTAACCTTGGATGACCTTGTAATTCGAGTATGTTGTTCTTTAGTCAATTTGCAACAACTTCTCTTAATAAGCTTTTACTCGAAAACCACTTTTTACATGAGAAAAATTGAGCAGCAACTTTTCGATTTTATTTTCACCCCACAACAACCTTAAAAGATACTTAAAATTATTTGGTGTTTTATTGTGGGGAAAGGTGGGAGGATTATCTTCGAACGAGACGCTCATATAATTGTGATCGTTTGATTATATTATGCATCTCGTTCTTGATGATAAACCGTGCAGACCTTTAGCGTTGTGATAGCTATTTATATTTTATTTGTTCTTTAATATAGCTGATATAAACTTATTCGTTTCTTTTTTTAAAGGCTTATTATAAAATTTTGCGAACGTTTGAGATCGTTCTGACCACCTTGCAGTTCTTCTTATTGTTCCTAAATCAACTCCTTTTCTCAAAGCAGCCGAGACGGCTACATGTCGAGTGCTATAATCCGTAAACTGTTCCGTATTTACTCGAGCTTTTTTCGACATATTTTAAATTCAATATCCGATTATTTGAGCCGATGCATCGTGTTGAGGTTTTCTTGTAGCAATCAATAAATTCTTGTTAGTTTCTTGTCTTAAATCTTTTGTATATTGTAAGTAATCAAGTATTGCCATGGCTGCGCACAGTTTTGGTCTTTCTTTGAAAAAAAGAAATGAAAGCTCTGGCTGGTTTTTTTCCGGCCTTGATTTTTGATCAAATCAGAAATTTTTATAGAAATTCCTTCAGAACTTTTGACTATATTTTCTGTTCTGATTAATGCCAATATTTGTAATCTATGCGCAGTAACCATTGCCAATAAAGTAGAAATTCTTTCAGTATTTTCCCTGAAGGAGAGTTAACGTATTGCAGGTATATTTGCAATATAATCAAGGACTGGCGCTACATCGCACGTAGTATCATATCGAGATTTCGAAGGTTTATTTCTGTAAACTCCTTTACGAAATCGAGAGATTACGTCATCCTTACCAATATTATGTAACGAGATCAGTGCAATTACCGATCTATCCGAACAAAGTGTTTCATAACTAGCTCCGTCCTGATATTTTTCAGTAAGAAATTTTATTACGTCTGTCTTTCCACAGCGAAATCGTCTAATCCTTTTTTTCTGAAAAGCTTGCCGGATACATTTGCTACCACTAGGGAAAGTTTTGCAGCCAGGGGCTAAATCTTCGTCCTGCAAGAAGACAGTAATAACCCGATTTGAGGTAAATAAATCTTTGGAGCAGAAACTTGAAGTGCCGTGAACCGAAGCTACCAAGGCTGAGAAGGTCAGTGTGGTACAATTATTGTGCAATGAGCTTTATCCATAATTATTTTTCGTAAGGTCTTAAGAATAAGCGAAAAAGGGGGAAAAGCATAAAGCTTTCCATTATCACTCCAGGACACAGTAAATGCATCCACTGTTTCTGCATTAGGTTATGGAAATCTGGAGCAAAATCTATCCCTTTTTTAAATTGTATTTGACGCAAATAGATCTATCGAAAAAGAACCAAAATTCAATTTTATTTCTGTAAATATTTTCCCTGAAAGTTCCCATTCTGTATCAATGTCAGTGATTCTTGATGCTCTATCTGCTTCGAAATTTTCTTTAGATGATATGCATGATGCAAATATCCAAAGATTTCTTGACTTGCACCATTTTCAAATATTTCTCGCAAGATCACTTAAATGTGGCAATTGTATGCCCCCAACTCTATTAATATAAGATATAGCGGTCGTCTTGTCGAGGCGAAGCAAAATTTCACAATCTGATAGATCCGATGCAAAACACAAAAGTGTTTGCTGCCTAGCAATAGCTTGCTGCCTAGAGTTCCAGATAATTTATGCTATATTTTTTGTTTTTCTTCCCAAAAACCGTGCGCATTTTTTTCTTTACAATGAGCACCCCACCCCGATAGCGAAGCGTCTAAACTAATTTCTAAAGTAAATGTCTTTGTTTTAATTTTATTAAAATCTCTGTAAATATTCGTTGATAATGCTCTAGAAAAACCCCCTCCGAGTTGGAGGGGGGAGTGGGGAAAAGGGTAGGGGGAGGTTGCTAAAACATAATGCAACAAGAATTAGGTGGCGGTCACCCTCCCTTCAAAAGTTATGAAGGTTTAAAAAATTACAGCTTTTAACGCTAGATGTATATCTATAGATGTATCTATAATAGTAGCATAAAAGTAATATGAAATTCGACAACTCTGGGATTCCCAGGACAAGCCTTTAATGGCGAGTTGGGAGGATAAAAATAAAAAAAGAAATATGTATCCTATAACAGCTGATGATAAAGTGGAAGAAGTGGAAGATGATGTACAATCTACTGAAAGTGAAAAATAAAGTACTGTCCCTCCGCCCCCACCCATGGATTTTGTGCTTGTTCTGGATGATATCCAAACGGAGTCCAGCAGGGGCCTGGGGTCATGGGCGAAGCCCCGATGGGGGCTGGGGGGGGACGAAGCCCCCTTACTATCCATGTAAATGCTTTTGAATAAGCATAAACCTTTGGGGGGGGGTTCGGGGGCGAAAGCCCCCCAACCCCCACCGGGTATTCGCCCCTGGACTCCGTTTGGACATCATCCAGAACAAGCACAAGGTCCAAGGGGGTCCAAGGGGGGTGGAGGAGATTATGAAACATTTATGATTTTTCTGTTCTGTCCTACCTTAAAACAGGGACAATTTTTGAACGCTTGCCAAAAATATATTAGTTATATTATGCATGCATGAGCATGTACAATTCTAATTTTTTAAACCTTCATAACCTTTGAAGGGGGTGTGACCGCCACCTTATTCTTGTTGCATTATGTTTTGGCAACCTCCCCCCACCCTTTCCCCCTACTCCCCCCTCCAACTCGGAGGGTTTTTTTTAGAGAATTACTTATTCGTTTTCCACCATAAAAATGTTCTCGTAATTTATCGTTACATGTTACTTTTTCTTCATAACCATTTTCATTCATTAACAAGGCAAAAAATATTTCTTTCCAATCTTTTACAATAAGTCAATGCAGCAGGAGTTGCTGCATTTAGTGAACCAAGGAGACTTGCCAAATCACGAATTCTGTTTTTCGATTTTTTCATGAAGGTTTTTAACATGTTATTTAAATGTTCTTTTTTCTTCTTAGATAGCTCCAGTCTGTAATCTACAGAATTAATGACAAAACCAAGGTACTCACAGTACTGAGTAGGAATTAATGTACTTTTTTGTTCATTAATTATGAATCCTAAACGCTTCAGCAAATTCCTTGTGAATACAATATCTTCTTTCAATTTTTTTGTAAGACGGGCTGATAAGAAGAATATCATCCATGTAAATCACGGAGAGGATGCCTCGATTTCTCATTTCTCAATTAACTGATAAATGCCTTCATAATCTTTGTGAATGCAAATGGGCACTCGTATTCAAACCAAAAGGAAGGCATGTAAATTGATACAGCTTTTCATGAAATGAAAATCTTAAAAATTGTTGATGTAATTCATTTACGAGTATCAGAGAATATGCATCTTTCAAATTTATTTCATCCATAAAATCATTTCTTGAAAGTAAGTTTTTTGCAGATCGCGCTTCTATAAAGTTATTTAAATTCTTCAGATTTATAATAAATCTGTTGGAGCCATCCAGTTTAAGTGTATGAAAGTAAGGCGAAAGAAATTGATGTTCGCAATATTCTCATTCTTCTATTGCCTGTATCGAAAGTAACTTTTCAATACTATTTTTTAAGGATTGTACGTCACCAGTCGATTTAAAAGGCTCTATGGGAGTATTTTTTTGTATCGGGAAAAATGTGAAGGGAATTTTGTATCCTTTCACGCATTGTAAAATAAATTTGTCCGATGTAATTTTTTCCCATTCTTTTACAAAAAATTTTAGACGACTCGCTGAAGCATTTACCGTAATTATTTTGTTTTCGAGCCTAGTGGGGCACGAGAGTGAGATTTCACTGCATACGCTTTCGGCTTGAATGTTATCGGCGGTCGTCTCTGTATTCCACCCACCTGACTACAATTCGCAGGTGGGTGCCTCAAGTTTCCCTGGATCCTCGATCTATTCTTTTCTGGCGGTTTTTCTGCCAGTTTAAGATCCACACATGCTCTTTTAATTAATTTTACTTCTCTCACTTGGTTCGCAAATTTTTCTCCATATAGCCATTTATCAGTTTTTGCTGCGTCAACTATTGGTTTCATTGATTTATTTAGAATAGGTGCAATAAAAGATTTTCTTGCCATGAAATATTGATGGTGTATATCTGTGAGAAGTTTTCCTGTATCACACAAAAATTCGAGCAGTATTTGCTCATCAACACCTTCTTCCGGCGGATTAAGAATCAAAGAAATAACTCCTCCGAGAGCAGAAATCGCCGAACCTACACAATTTTGTGTAAATTCGAAATGATGATCACGCTTTTTTGCTATTTCAGTCATTATAGCCGCAATTTTTGTATTTATCTTCGGAGTCTTCGAATATAAATCTGTGTTTCTCGGGTATTTTTCAAGAATATTCTTTTTCTATTCGAAAACTCGAGCATGATTTCTTTCGAGGCATTCGGATTTTCATCTAATAAATTTAGGAAATTTTTCTTCCTTGCAGTTTGCTCACAACTATTCGTTGGTTCAAAAATTTCCCTTTCCTCCATTATCTCACTAGAAACAGGTGAAAGAATTTTCTCACGTGTGATTTCATCAATAATTTCACCCAAATTCTCTTCATTCTTGTCATTAGATATTTTTATTGACAAAGAAAAAATAATCGTAAAGATTTTGTCATTGTCTTATTGATGCTGACAAAGCGAAAAAACCTCTTGTTGAGGATTACGCATTTTTTATCTTTTACTCGAGAATTCGTGTGGAATACAATGAGACAAATAAATTTTTACTTCGAAGAAAATTCGTGTCGAACTGTTTGGGGCATGTTACGTTGCCATGGAGATTTGTGATAAATTTCTCTAACTATATTCGTATGGAATTTGTTTAAATTTTTTTCTCCTTTTTAAAGACAAATTTTTAAGAAAAAATTTTTAGATTATTTACTTGAGATACAATTTTCCTCGCATATATCATTAGGCGGCGGATTTTTTCCATGTGCCTTGCCTCGTGTCAGCTCGACCACTAAGTTATTGAGATTTTCCAACTGCTTTTGCATATTTTCCAGCTTCATTCTCATTCCGTTTATATGATCTTGATCTCGATCTTTTCCGCTTTTTATCCTTTGGCATTACAGAAACATTATTAATCTTCCTTCTTCCTTTAAATAAGAATTGTTTGTACTCTTACTCGTGCTTTGAGTCACATAACAAAACGATATGAGAAGAGGAGACACGCGGGACGTAACCATGGATACGAAATTAAATTTTAAAAAAGTACTCTGAAAATTGTGAAATATGCAGCAATTGACGTTACTACATGGTCTATCATCGCGAATGAGACGCGTAATATAATGACAATTGTTACACTTCTTTTCCAGAAAAATTCCTTCATTTCATAGTATATTTCACTATTTGATTATTTTCTCATTGTATTCACCATAACTTTTTCGTGGTATAAAAAATTCATTTGATAACGTTATACGTAGCAAATGAATTTAGGCTTCATTTTGAAATCTATCTACATTGTAAAAAATATAATTTACTAGATTTTTTACCAAATAATTAAAAAAAAAACTATTTTTTATAACATTCAAAAAAATTGGAATTTACGCTTATGTATTTAATAGAGGTCAATGCAAATACATTATATAGTTCATTATATGTAAATGCAGCAGTAATTTATTGCAGGCTTTCTCTAAGCAATGATATATCCACTTATTGGAGGAGAATAAGGTTCTTCGACTTTTTATGTCAAATCCAGTGTCCTCCAGATGAAGAATCGCGGTATAAATGTAAAAATATGTATATGCACCAATATGGTGCGCGTAGTGCAATCTCCCTTCGCGTTTATCCCGCAGCATATTCGAGTATTACCATCTCGCTCCTATTCTTGTGGTATTATGTCCCTCATGACTCGATCTCACATGCTGAGGAACTTAGTCGGTAAAGTTGAAGTGTTCCCAACCAAAGCGTGATCCGGGTATTGTAATCACGACGAATCTGCAGGATTCCGATGTACATCTATAGATCGACGACTCCCTTCATCCACTCGCCCATTCTTCCACCTCATCCCAACTATCAAATTGCTCTAGATTTCGCGGGGACGAAAACCATGAATTTAACCCTTTACGGCTCAATCTCATTCTCCTACTTGGATGACTGACTTTGGTGGGAGCACACCGATTGTTTCGCGAATTTACTTGTGTGTTAGGACGTGGAGCTCTATTATGTATTCGGCATATAGCGATAAGCGGAGCTTTTACTCTGCTTTATACTTGTATACTGATACACACATTCGGGGTCGTCATTCATTCCCTGGTTCACACTTTTCTTCATAAAATTCACTTTGCTATAGTTCTGGACTGTTTAAACTATAATAATATTTTTAATATATATTGAATCATTCTATGGATCAAATCCAGGAATAGGAGAATTAAATTCTATGGCCAGACTAACGATTGTATTACTGGATTTTATATATTTACTACATATTTCAATATTCATCTAATTGCACCAAACAAAAAGTATATTAGCCTGCTATCAAAATATTCGAATATAATTTTTCTCACACGTGGAGAGTCAAAATTACTTTATTATCTATTCTTTTTTGTTTTCTGTTTTTTTATTAATCTCTAATTACGAACTTTCATGGAGAAAAAAGTCACAATAATACAGAGCTGTGGAAAGAGTCATAATGACTGAGCTGGATATGGTGCATACCTTAAACTTGTCATATTGAAATAGGATCCAGGAAAAAAGAAAACAACAAATGGATAACTATATAGAAGAGATAAAAAAGAGAAATGGATGAAGGAAAAAAATTCCTGGGAGAGAGGAGAAAGAGGATTTGAGTGTAACAGTTAGTGGGACGAAAAGGAAGAAAGATGACGGAATGAAAAAGAAAGCTCGAAAGACACCTCCTCACGGAATAGGTATTCATCGCTCCAAACGTAATTGGATCGCGTGATTCCTTCGTCGATTTTCACTACCCTGTTTTCGCTTTTGTTTCTTCCTCCTTTTCTCATTATATCTTATTCATCTCTCTCTTTCTCTCTAGCTTATCTTATGCACCAACCTGGTGAAAAATTACTTTTCAGATGCAATATTTTCTAAAGGTTCGATACAGTCGTTTTCCAAAGCCTATTTTGTAAGTTTCTCCGCTTCTTTATCGAGCACGGGCAAATTTCATGAAAATCTATAAAATGTATTCTAAAGCGGTTGCTGCTTTGAAAATTAATTATTTTACATAAATTTACAAACGCACTTTTTTGTAATGTGTATTTGACAATAAATATGCAATCTACATAGTTAATTATATGCAGTATTAGTTTGAACATTGAATTTTTTAACAAATAAATGATAAAGAATCTGGAGACTGTAATATAATGAGATTTTACCAAAAAAAAATATATTTCATCAGTCAGCTGGACAGAGAAAAAAAAATGTCATTGAGAGATAGCGAAAACGAAAAAGAAGGTAGAAAAAATGTGAGAGCGAATATTAAGCACGAGAGAGTGCATATGGTGAGCTCGTCGACGCTTGAGCGAATCCTGTTAAAAACCAATGTCTATGCACGTTCAGTATTGTGCACACAGGCAGGGTTGATGATTCAACCGGTCATGTTTACGCCCGGACAAACCCGCAATATTGTCGTCATCTATAAAGCCGATGGGAAAAGTCTATGATTTCTCCTCCCATACTCTGATTGGCGTTACAAATTGGATGCGTATGATATAACAGTTAGTCCCGTAGCGATTTGATAACATGTCATAAGCTTTATATACACTACCTAAAATAAATATGTGTGTAAAGGCACCTATGTTTATGTATATACTTTTTATGTAGTTATTTCCATAATGTTGATAAAACACACAGTTTACCATGAAACATTATTACTACCTATCTCCAAATGCTTTTGTTATTTTCTATTACTTAATGATAATAAGTATCAGAAAAATAATTTTATATGAAAAATCGATATTGTTTATCTTAATAGATTGCACTTTTTAGAAACATTGATGTAATGCATAGTAATTTTGATTGGAAATATCATTAGATCGAATTATACAATATTTTAGATGAAAACCACGAGTATTGCCAAATATCATCAAAGTCAATGTTATCACCTATATAATAATGATGTGTGCCGATGGAATCTAGCGTGCGAACAGTTCTAGTAAAAATGTATTGCCATCCTGAAAAATTAGATTATACTTATGTATCAGGTGTATCATCAGGTGAAAAAAGAGTGCAAGCCATGGCTGCATACGAACTGAATTGAAGGGGCTGCCCCCTTTTGTAAGCAGAGTGTAAATACAGGCATCGTGGACGAAGTGACGAAAATGTTAGCCATTCGTATTAAATTGAGAATAGAAGTGGAGAAAGGCACCGATAGGTGGCGAACGAACAAGGAAAATACGTTATCGTCTCCAGCCAGCTGACAAATCGAAGGTAATAGGGCCAAGTGGAATTCTGCTTGGCTGCGAAGGTACACTAGATTTACTGGTACTGGATTCATGTGCAAATGCCAGTACTTCCGTATAAATCGATCCTTCTATATAGAATATATAGACACATACACGCTACGATTTCACATGAGCTAATCGAAAATGCCCACGTAATATATTACAGGTGACCAAGAGCCTCGTGTGCGACGTAAGGGGTAATTTGTCTACACTCGAACGAACTGTCCAACAGGCCAATATAGTGTGCCTGAGCGCTTATGTACTGCGTTTATAGTATCAGGATCGAAGCTACCCTTCTTCCCTTATTCTGCACTACCATTGCGATGTCATGAAGTTTAAATATCCGCTGAAAGTGCTATTATTGAAAACTCGCAGCTGAATAAAGTCCACGTTGGACCATAATTCTCGAGCACAGGGAATGATCGGACAGCGGAAAATTAGGGGAGCTTGGTAGGTACTCCGTGAAAAGGACAAAAGTGGTAAAACTTGGCGCGCGGCAGGAATCGTCGCTGATAAAAGTAGTGGCTCACCGAAGTCTGGCGGGTCAGTGATATCCAGTCGGAGAGGATTCCACCCACGGACGGGCAAGTGAAAGGGGCCAATGAAGCGCCGACTCCTGACAACGCTCAGACCTGCGCCTCCGTGGCGTATAACTGTTGCCCGCGACATAACGCCCGGTTTCTACGTAGTTGGACGAAAACGCGACGACGCGGCACCGTGCCAGAACCAGTCGGAACGAGCCCCGAACAGCTTCGCTATACCGAGACAGTCATAGGCCGATTTTATGAGCTGATGGGGGCAACATTGCCAATGAGTGCATTCGGAGGCGGAGCACCGATATGTAGCAACCCTTTTCAATAACTTTTTTAATCTGTAATATCAGCTTACTCGTAACAAGCAACGCATATTGATGTAACGATATTTCATGACCAATGATAAATCAGTTCAATTCTCATATTTATTCATACAAGTGATTCTCGTGTCCCTACTTTTAAAGTTGCACTGACCATGTCTCTTAGGAATTTCATCACTCGATTTCATATAGCATGAATATGAAATAACAGATCTGAATATAAATATGTCTCCATGAATTTGTTTACTAACTTCTTATGAAAAACTGATACACAAATTCAATGAAGAGTTTATATATGCGATATAATATACGAGTACACACCCACATCTCTCATTGTACACAAAGTGCCTGACCTAGTTGCACTTATTGACCTGTTGGTGACAGAATTGTCCGTCGACAAAGGGTTGATACCGCGTGACACGTGGTAAATGCAGGATACACAATTATCACATCATCGGCAAACCTCTCCAACTAACGCATCGCAATTAGATAGTTAAGATGGGGGTTCACCAATGAGAAAAAAAAAGAGAATTTATTTGAATAGTCGAAAGTACTATAAATTCATAACTGAATTATTTATTAAATTTTTCGGTATTTAGATCGACGGAGGAAATGGAATGCGAATATATTCATTACTGAGCGGTTTTGCAACTAAATTTTCAGAAAATATCTATTTTTTAAGTATGGGCGTCTAGAAGATTTTTAATATTTTTTGACAATGAAATTTTTTATTATTGCAGTTAAAATTTACGCAATTTTGATTGCTGACATGGAAAATATTGTAGGAATATAATTCTGAATACTTTTGCTCGTCTGCGTAATGGATACTTTAACGTTTTTGCATCATATACCATGAAGATCCAGAATATGACAGACAGGATCATTAAGACAAAAAGTTACGGTCAAATCTTATGTCTAATCCAGATTAAGCTGCAGCATGCAATTATATCCAGGATGAAGGGAAATATATGGCGAAGCAGAGTGAAATGAAATTGAAAAAAGTGGCGGCAGAGAGAAAAAGAGGATAAAGAAACAACTCGGGGAACAGATATTTTTAGATCAAGACTGACAGATGGATCTCAAGTCTTCATCATTTTTCATACTAATATATCTTTATTTTCCAACCAGTGATTTTTATCCCGTTCTCCGGTACTTTTGCGCAGCTCCTTAGTCATGAGCTTTTCTTGAGCTGCGAAGACACGAGAGGGTGATGGACTTGAGCCCGTAACTGGGGACCGATGTCTGTACTATTTCCTTTATTCTTTTAATCTTATTTCTTTTATCCTTTCTTATATATACGAAATTTCTACACACACCGCTATATAAATCAATAAAAAAAACAATAGGATTCTGAAAAGTTTATTCTGATAATTTGAGTTGAATTGACTATCATGTACACTAAGTGTACATAAAAATTATAATCAAACAAGAAAAAATAAGAAACTTTTTAGTTTATCCTTTTGTATAATATAGCACTTATTAACGAAATTTATTAGAATACTTATTGAAAATACTAGTTATTTACGAAAAACTTCTTATATAAATATGGTATTGATAAAATGTGTTCGTTTCCAGATTGGAGCCGCGTGAGGTATTATTTCTAGCCGACGTTTCGCAATCGTCCAGACTGCATCTTCAGGGCGGGATCTCTGATTCTGAGGCTTCTCTGCTCAGAGTGTCCTATTTAATTGGTGAGCTGGTCAATTAAAAAGCAGGCCCCTGATTGGCTGACCGCTCAGCTGTGACGGGTCATTGACCTGTTTAAATAGGACACTCTGAGCAAAGGAGTCTCAGAATCAGAGATCCCTCCCTGAAGATGCAGTCTGAAACAATTGCGAAACGTCGGCTAGAAATAGTCCCTCAACGCGGCTCCAATCCTGAAGCCAACACATTAGTAAGTAATGACCGCGTAAGTCTAAAGTCTAGAATGACATTGATAGATGAGTAACGAAACATTAGCGACGTGTCACAAATTAATTTTACACTGTTGCGCATACAACACAGAAATACGTTTCACATTTTATCGAGTAAGTATCCAAGTCACTAATGTGTTAAATTTCCTGCCAATTACACGGACGTTATACAGCCTCGTGACTCTCACCCTTAATTTGTCTATTTCTGCGCATAGATAGATACATATATATCCCTGATTCGGGCATTCAAAGAGCTTTTGAGAGGCGAAAGTAGGCTGTCAAGAAGTACAACACGCTTTATGACGTACAGCATGTTGGGCTGCCGGCGACGCCGGAGATAAAGAGCAAGGTGCTTGAGAACGGGATAGTTAATAAGTGTGAAAACGGCTGAAAATCCTACACAGCGCCCTCATTCTCTACATCTGTGTATGCAACAGGGTGCAATATCTACTCCCTGGCGTTTACCCTTTGCCTTATTTTTACTCTCTCACTTTCTCTCTCATCTAAAAAGCTCTTAATATTTTATTAAGAACTTTCTTTACACATACCTCTTTTTATTATGAAATAAGAATATTCGCAAAGTTTTTAAAACGGATTTCGGTTTGTTTTGCTTCAATTGAAAAACATACCTCTTAAAAATAAAGTTCTCACATAGCACTAAAGTAAGTGTTCATTCGTTAATTATTTGAAAGAAATAGCATGAATTGTAAAATAAAGGTTCTCTTTAAAAAAAGAAATAGAAATCGACGAATACAGTTTTGCAAACAATTTTATTTATGAAATGTGTATCTGTATAGTCTACCCTTTTTTTATTCACTGAAATTGATAAAATATATGTATGTATGTAGGTTCTTTTCTCTCTTTTCCGACCATGATTTCGATTTGTTGGCAGAATGCCCTGAGGGAGGAGAAGCGCGGCCACTAGAAGGTTGGTTGGTATATGGTGACAAGAAACTAGATAGAGAAATGGAGGACGAACAGGGAAAGAGTGAGCGGCGAGGAGGAGGAGGAGAAGGCGGGGGGAGAAGGAGGGAGGGAGGGAGGGAGGATGAAGCATTGAGACGAAATCTTAGGTGGTCGGCAGTACGTCGACGCAGGAGGGGTTAGAGACTACACGGCGAGCAGGGAGGATTCGGAGACGCCGAAGGAGAGACTTCTCAATGGAGTGAGGGATAAAAAGCAAATACGTTTCACTCACTCGCGTTTTCCGTTAGCAAATTCAATCTCGTCGGGAGTCCCTTTAACATTGTGCCTGTAATGGGAAGGATGAAGACAAGATGGAAGGACGGGAAGGGTGTAGGCACGGCTCGAGAAGTGAAGTAGAGAGCTTCGAGAAAAAGAGAAGAAAAGAGAGAGGGAGAAAGAGCTTGAGGGGCGAAAAATTTGAAGAAGTGGAGGGTGCAGGTGTCGGTCGTATAACGACTTTACTGTACTATGCTTGCTCGTTCTACGCCTGCCTGGTTTTTCTTCATACTCGACGCCTTTTTTTTCTCCTGGCTCCGAAAAACGTACCTAGCTTTTTCGACTGTCGCCTAAATTCAACGTTTCTTTGAGCATTGATATCGCCACTAATACAAGAGTAGCGGAGTTTTTACATATCTTAATACCAACAGCAACTCATATGAAGATCAGTCATATCAACTGGTGTCGTTATCGATTATTTAGGAATTTGTTGAAAATTGGTACAGTCATTCTTTGATACGTTACGCATATGCGTACCAAATTTTAAGAGGTTTCACCACGTAGAAATTTAGATATTTATTGTTAAAGATTCCAATTTTCAGTGCTCTCCCATAAGAGCCTGTGTTAAATATTGCCATTTTCGATCTTAAATATCTTGAAATCTAGATAGTGACCTTCTTAAAATTTTACACATCTCTTTATTGTACTTGAAAGAAACTTCCTTTAATTTAAAAAAAAATTCTAAGATTATAAACTTTTTTATTTTCATATGTATGTAGCAAGTACAAGTCACCTTGGATGACCTTGAATTTTGAGTGTGTTGTTCTTGAAACAATTTGCAACAACTTTTCTTAATAAACTTAAGGTCTAAAACCACATAGTATGGAGATAAATAGGAATAAAAACTTTTGATTTGACTGTACCTATAGAACTAGCTTAATGGAAGTTGAATTTTCATTTGCTGCAATTTACATTTATTCTTTATTCAATTCTAAAAAAAACGTTGAGAAATTGGAGCAGAGTGGAGGTGAAAATTACGTGAACACTTTCTCCGGTGTCTCGAGAAATTTATGAATTAGGTAAAATTTAGGGTTCGAATGTCTAGAATACTTTCGCGTTCTGTATCGATAAATCTACGGCTTCGGAGGCTTGTTTTCTTCTCTACACTCAAGTGAATCAAACATATCAAATCAGATCGAATAATGGTGGCCTGAAGACACGAAATTCGACACTCGTCAAAGTATAGTAGAATAAGCTGTCTGGTTGGATTAAGGGAGTGGGAGGATGGTTGAAAAGTCTTGGCATACTCGCCCGAGGGATCCAGCTGTCGGCGGTTATACTCGTTGACGGTGGCACTAGAAAACGAGTCAGGGTAGAGCACATTGCCTGCTGACCCATGCGAAATTACTTGAGACGGAGAGATAAAGAAAAAATGAAAAACAGGGAAAAAGTGAAACGCAAGAGTTGGGAATCTCATAGCAAAAAACGAAATAGCGTGAGTTTCCTCGACAGAAATATGGATCGAGAGGATAGGACAGTTATTCTAAGAAACGCCGTAGGGAATCGAAGCAAGACATTTTTTTAGAATTCTGAGAAGTAAAGATCCACATATCGAGTACGTTCCTTTTCATCTCTTGCTAGGATAAGAATTTAACTTCTCTAGCTCTCACTTACGTTCAATTAAGAAAAAGTTGGAAAATAGAACACAAGATTAAGGGCGAGGAGATATTTATGATATACATATATTCAGAACTGGGCAGCGTATATATGTATGGAATGTATAAAAATTTCACTTATTTCTTATTACAAGAGCGTTGATCGGAAAATTGTGAAAAAATAAGATTCTAGAGCATGGTAAATTCCGAAATCTCAGAAACAACTAGATGGATTAAGGTAAATACAACGATATCTAAAAAAATTGATTTATTTTGGACAATTATTTTTAGATTCTCGATTATATAAATGACTCATTTCAAGACTATCTCTATTTTAAGTTCGAAAAAAATCGGAAAAATCCAATTTTACTCCATCAAGACATAGACGTTTTTTTATTTATAGGTGGCAGTCGTATCATCGTACACAAATAAATTATTGTATAAAGTGTGCTACAGAGTGATTTGTACATTTCACTATTTAAACTATATACTACATATTACATACTTTAACACGTGCAATTCGTAAAAAATTATCCCCCCTTTTCTTTTGACCTATGAGAGCTCGATTTCCTTACAATTATTTCCTTTTTTCTATCATTAAAAACATATTTTATGTCCGTACTCCAAATTTTTTTTTATTTCGATAACGTTTATTGATAGTGGTAACTTAACGTACATAATATTTGCAGCCTGCATTTTTTATGATGAAAGACCTTTCTCCAAACCACTTCGTGGTGTGGCCTTCAGGGTTGTCGAGAAAAGAAACGGGATGGGGGTTTCGAAGGATTGGAAGATTAGAAGGAGGAGGACTGTGAGAAATTCCTTGGAGGGTCTTCTCACTCGTGGTATGGCGAAAACGTTTCGGTACGGTCGAACAGCATTAGCACTGGTATTTAGCCAACAGAGGCCAAGTGACCCGAGGCATGTTGAACAAGTCCGGTCCATTAATCAGTGACGTCACCTCGGAGAGAAAGAGAGAGAGAGAGAGAGAGAGAGAGAGAGAGAGAGATTTTGGTATAACCCACACGAAGACAAGCCTGTAAGCGAGGTGTTTCAGCAACGACGCTGCTCTCTGAGCGATCTCATGCGTAAGAGTCAGAAGCTTCATTTGTTACACCCGGATGGCACTTAATTATATTTTAAGGGAAAGGGTTCTTTCCCTATGCACTTGCTGGTATCCATTCAATAAAAACTAACTAAATAACTATATGGATAGTCCCAACTTCGTTTTCCACTAGTTGTGGCTCGAGTACTTGAAAAATTATAATTCGTTGACATGATTGCAAATTACCTCCCTCTTTCAACACTACGTGAATATTTTGCTTAACGAAAAGCTTTACGAGCCCATGAAATATTACTCTTGCTGTTCTTCTTTCTCTCTTTGTTTTTGCTTTGTACAGCAGATTTTCCATTTTTGCCATAATTTTCATTGTGATACTTTATTAAGGTAGTTCTATCAAAAAATCGTTTTCTTAGGATTTTGTTAAAAATTTGAAAAAACCTTCTTTGATACAATATGTAATTGTATATTAAATTTTAAGAGGTTTCACTTCGTAGAACTCGAGATATTTATTGTCAAAAATTACTATTTTCTGCAGTCTCCCATAAGAGCACGTGTTAAATATTGCAATCTTCAACTCTAAATATCTTGACATGTGGGTAGCTTTCTTTAGTTTTTAAAAAATATCTTAAGATTACGATTTTAACAATTTTCATACATACGTAACAAGTATAGATGACCTTGGATGACCTTGAATTTTTAGTATGTTATTTTTGAAACAATTAGCAACAACTTTTGTTAATAAACTTTTGCTCAAAAAACACATGGTATTGAGATAATATGACATAAAAACTTTTATTTTGACTGTACTGATAGAACTACCTTAAATGTAATAATTTGAATTTTGTATACATTCTATTTTAGTTCTGGCTTTGAAAAGTATTTCTTAAGTCTAATAAAATGATTTATCTCTATCTCTCTCTTTTGATTATTATTTTAGATTCTTGTGGTGCGTAAATAAATTCATTATTTCTTTAGATCCAACTGGATCTAAATATTTTTATACGTATTATTTTCTTAATTTTCATACTCTCTTTGATTTCTGTATTTTATAATATGTTTATTTGTCTATGTTACTATCCCGGTATAAATTCATATCTGATTTTATCTAATCTAATTCTTCTCTCTTCTGTCTGAGACATATGATCTTTGCTGACAAACTTCAAATTTACCTATCTTGTCACCCATCACAAAAGATTAAAAGAAATGGCATTGTAGCTGGTGGCATATCTCATTATGCAGATGTTAACGATTTAAATCTGAACCTCTTCGATAAAAGAAACTAAATTTTCAAAGTAACACTTTTTTTACAAACAAATATATAGATACTCTTTCTCCAATTTTAATTTGAAACATGTCTTTCTTTTGATAATGAAACAAAAATTGTTAGTTTATTCTTTCTTCAAATATAGTTAGAAAAAATGATGTGTATATAATCTGTTCTTCAAAAGTTTATTGTATCTCTTACAATAATTTAAGATTTCATCAAAACTGTGGAGTTTAGGGCTGTATCAATCGATTCAATATCAATCGCACACGGTAACTATTCAAGGAATATCACTCACGTCTTTCATTCATGTCAGCTCTCCTTCCTTTTATTTCGTGTTCTTTTGAATTAGCTGCTTTTCCGTTTTTCTAATTCTTTTACAAAACATAAGACACTTTTTTCAACGACCCAAATATTTTTGGTGCTCACTATTGAAATCAATCATGCCAATAGGAAGCCACACTTGCATTTAAAGTCTTTATTTTTTTATCACTTATTTTTCCGTGATAGGCATTTTTCCGTTAATTCATTGATCCTCATCATTCATCAATATCCAATTGATTCTTAAATAAGTTCAGAAATTCTCGAAATAAGTAATCTCTTGTGCAAGTGGAGTATGAAAGTAGATGATCGATCATACGACCTGATCCAAAATATATCCGTCCTCTCATGTACTCAATGACGTGTAACGAATAAAAGAAGACTATTACTCTAGAGTTGGATCGAAGTGAATTTAGCTCTTCATAATCTAAAAACGTGTATACACGTGTGTACATTCGTGTACACATTGAAAATAAATTGAAAGGCTGGGATATAAAATACGCTCTTTTTCAATAAAATATTTGTTGAAGCGTTACAGAGAGGAGGAAAGGAGGGGAAGCCGGTATTGGTGGAGGAGTGACTCCCTTCTGGAAATTCCGGCAGCCCGTCCCATGACTCGACCGTGGTCCAAAACGTACAGGAATCACAAGTGGTTTCGGCAAGTGGCAGACAGGGTACATCAGCGAAAGAGCCGTGGCTTTCCCACTCGATCGACAGGACGTCGCGTCTGTACACGCATTGCCAGTGGCATATCGTGTGCATCAGCGGAGAAACGTGAGGCAGCTTGCCACGCTTGTATTCATGTACATATCCATCTGTGTACGTACAAGAACATCTCTCCCGTATTGGTGAGTACACGAAAAACCATTAATAGAGATGAAAAGCGAGCCCGACTCGGCCCGGTTGATATTGAAAAACGTAGACGAAGCGCGAATCTGGTCGACGGATTTTTACACGTTGCTGAGTTTCACAGGAAAGCCAGAGAGGAAGGGTGTATGGAGTCACTACATGGATTACCGTATACCGTGCGCCCAAAAATTCCTCTCTCCAGATATGTTCTCTGTGTACGCAATGCAGGTATTAAATTTGCCGCGCCGTTCGCCGATGAAGTCCGCACTATGCAAGCGAAATCGTTCCGCAATATTTCCATCACAGAACAACATCGTACTTGAATATTATTTCATAAATATTTCCAATACATACGAATATATAAAAGCACTTTTTCATATCATTCCTGCAGAAAAATGAATTAAAAAATATTGATGAATTTATACAGACGTTACATTTGTCGAACATTTTCTAGTAAATCATTCCCAGAAACGATGATGGGAATACATATGGATTTTCTACTTGATTTTTTTTATTATGTGTAAATGGTATTCTTATAACCGTGATAACCAGGGACGGGTAGAACTAGATGATACTTTTCTGAAAAAATGTACATTTTTCAATGAATTATATTTATTGCACCTATTTATATCGCACCTATTGAAAAATGTACATTTCTCAGAAAAGTATCGTGTTATGCCCATCCCTGATGATAACAGTATTTCTATTTCTTTCTTTGCAGTCATAATATTTAAGGATAAGTATTGTTGTCATATACAATGGATCTCTTTTAATATATTGTTTTCTTGATTTCTCATTTCTGAACACACTACAAATCATACAAATCTGCTTATTATTATTTTCTAATTGAAACTTTATCATTATCGTAGAATTTTTTATGGTTGTAATTTCAGACGTATAAGGTAGATGGATGTTAAATATACGATTTTTTTCGTGTTCATTGTGATTACTGCTAATTTATTTGTAGATAAGAAAATTTTGAAAAAAGTAATAGGATGGCAGAATAAGAAGGGAATCTGATACTCGACTGGGTGGTTAGTATGAAACTCTCGTTTACCGGCTCGCAGTCCGGTTTTCTCGTTGATACACGTCGGATGTGGAGTACGCGTGGCGGGTGTCGACGTAGCCTGGGAAATGAGCGAACAGGCGATGTGTCCGACAGGAGTTGGTGCGAAATGGCGGACCAAAGACAGAAAGATGGTATGAGGGCCGCACGACGAGGCAGATGGAGAGTGCAGGCAGAATCCGAGATTGTGAAAGCGAGAAAGAGATGCAGCGAGAGATAGATGGATAGAGAGAGAGAGAGAGAGAGATGAAGCGAGGGGTGCCCAGGATGGATGTAATTAAAGTGGTGACATGCTAGCCATGGGATATCACCGAGCAACTCTCTTCTCCTTCCCCTCTGTCTTCACCGTAAATCCTCGAACCGCTTCAACGATCCTCTCTGCAATTCTGCCAACCCTCAAGATAATTCGGACATCGTGTAATCGATATATCCTCGAACGTTCTCTCTCCGTGTCTCCCCTGTTTCATGTCTCCTCTCCATTTGCCTCAACGTACTGAGTGTTCTGTTTCCAATAATCAACGCTCTCCATGCGTAATTATATAAATCACTCTCATGTATACAAAGCGACAATGTGACGATCATCAACCCAACCTCATGCCGAGGTTGACCATCGCAAAATAAAAATGAATGTCTGCCAACTTTTCCATCAAATGGGCCTGTATATTTAGCAACATGAAACATTAATTCTGATAAACCGTAATGTAAAAATGAGACAAAATTGTTTATAAAAATAAACAATGTATCGAGTGTTGTGCAATAATGAGTTGTATCTCTAATACTATATTTTCAATGATTTATAAAATACATGTTCATAATTATTCACTAATTGATTTTTATGGACACACAAAACGATTGTGATGATTATTGGTCTAGTCATTAAAGAAACCTCGTGCACCTTTCCAATAAATATTTTAGAGATTTTGGTCTTTTTTTAGCCAATACATGCTATCTTGTTAAACAAAACCGCAATATTCTCAATATAAAAGGAATTGCGCTGAATTTTAGTTTCCCCAGTTCGATGTACTCGTATCAATATCAATAATTTTACACACATTCACTATGACGGAATAAATAAATAAATAAAAATGAGAAAAGATGAGAAAGTAAATCAATTTTGTGAAAAGTTTTTCTTGATGCACATACGATGCTTGGAAGGACCCCGAAGGAGTTTTTTCTCTTGATATATAGAGCATGGATCACATACGTATATTTACTTTGCAGCTTTCACATGATTCTATATATGTGTGTCTGTTTTCTTTTTTAAGTCTGTGTGGGTTCCATAAAACTGCGAGGACGAGAAGTCGAGGGATTGGTCATGGAGAGAACTTGCTCGCGGTCCTTCTAATACAATGACAGTTTTGGATTACGGTCTTGTACAACTTCTGTTCTCTCTCTTCGGCTACTTCCTAAACTTCTACACTTCATGTCTTTACATTTTCTTGCTTTCCCTCTGTCCTATTCTCCTTTCGTTTACGTGTATTCCATCCGTATTCCCGCTCGCCAGCCTCTTACGCTATATCTCGCATGTTCCCAATGAAAAACTTTCGAGAATGCCCCCTTTCGGTATAGTTGTCTCGCAACCGTTCATAACGAGGGTCGACGGTGAACGCTTCATGCGAAATAGAAAACCTCTCCCCCCTTCTTTCTTCATACACAAGTTATAGGAAATCCCTTCATTCTTCTTTCTACGTTCTTATCTTTCGTGTCAGTGAAACCACCCGTCGAAATATATATATATATTCCACAGCGTATACTTTATTAATTTCTTTTCACAAAAATATAATAAAATCCGTTAAAACTCTAGCGTAAAAAGCACACAAAATTGTCATAAAAAGAGGTGTAAGAATTTTTTAAATTTTGAAAATTTTGCAAGACGATACTTTCATGTGTAGATTTATGCTGTTTTTTGCATGTGCATATTCTTACTATGGAGACACAGAGAGTGTAAAGTCGTTAACGAATCATCGGATAGGCAGGAAATTAATTTTGATCTATTACCGCAGAGGCCTGAGTGATAAAACGAAGCAGTAAGAGGACCAGGGGACAATAAAAAGAGTGTTTATGTATGTATGGCATACGTACATCGCAGTACGAAGACGCGCAGTCGGAAGCTTTCTGTATAAACGTAGTATTGGATATTGTAGGGGCAAGCCTTGCTGTTGAAATTACGCGTGTTACTCCGGCAATGGCAAAGTGCTTTATAGAAGCTCTCCTAGGATGTCGGAGAACCGGGTCACGCCGCTGATGGTCACGTTAAAAGCTCGTGTATTACGAACCCGTCACACGATACACCGTATAGAAAAAACGTAACGACGAAGCATAGTTTTTCATGCACGATATACGTTCCATGCACATGACTACGGACGTAGGCTTCCATCAAATTTCCAATCGAACTTTGACGTAAAGAAAAATTGACGATTTCCGGAATATCGCCTCGTGTGCGATCTTTGCGAATAACATTTGCATTAAGGTTCGTATCGTCAAATATCAGCACTGCTGCAAAAGCTAAGAGTTCGCATTCGTAAAATAAAACGTTCAAGCCGCTTTATTTTACGATTTAGACATACAAATAAAGTAAAGAAAATCGATAAAAATAAATGACTTTTCTGTGTCATGCTCTGTGTATACTTTTTCATTTGAAAGTTTTTTTTATTATTCAAAATAAATCGACATATGTTTTTCCTTACTGCGAAGCGCCAAGATACTTACACAATTTTACATCACAAAGTTATTTAGCATACAGAAGATAAAGGCGTTTTGTCTTGTTGCCAGTGACCGTTATTACTCACCTGAAACATAAGAAATAAAGTATAATAAATTATGGGCAAAAATTGAATTCAAACTGTGCATTTGATTTAATGAAAAAAAAGACAAAACTGTTTATATATAGATTAATTTCAATATGAATTAATAATTAATTAACGTATTAATTTCAATATGAATATAATCAACGATTCGATAAATTCAATCGTAAATTAATTACGTGTATAGTTTTTTTGTACAAGTACCGGCAGGAGATGAACAGAGATCAAAATACACCGCAAAATAAATAAATAATAATAATTTCAATGAATATTGTTTGATTTTTATATATTAAATTACAATATTTTATCAATGTTGTATAGAAATCAACAACGAAGGCATTTATTTTCTAAAATGGTTCTTTACGTGATGTATAACTTATGTAATAAAAACTATACAGTAATACGCTTTAATATTCGAACACAATTGTTTATAAAATATTTCCTAAATATAATTGCTTACGTCCGAATATTAAGGCGAGTCACTGTATGTGACTGTATCATATGAAAATTAACATGAAATTGGAAATTATGCGCAATGAAGCAGATGTATGTCATTGTCATTAGGGTATACAAAGTTCTCGGTTGGATTTCGTTTGGTGTTTCGTTCTTGGAAGTTCTGAGTCAGTTGAGCGCTTTTCTTCGGAGAGGAGCTACGGTTCGCGAAGGGAGAACTGTTAATTATAATTCGACGTCGATAATGAGGGTAAGCAGCTTATGGAAATGCAGTATCAGACAAGAGCGGATGGAGGATCAATGGAGAGAAGAGAGAGGAAGGACCGGAGCGTTTATCCTTTAAGTCAATTGCGCACTATCCGAAGCTAGTACACGGTAACCAGGTTATGAAAGGGTTAGATTATAATACACGAGAGCGTGGCCTTATTGCGAAACCGAACAGGAAGCTTATGGATGTGGTAACGTGGCAACGAGTTGAAACGAAGAAAATCTTTATTTTTCTCGTCTCTGCAATCGCTCAGACGGAACTTCTGACGTGCTTGAATATTACTTGCTACGACGTCGAGTCGATCGGCTTGTCACGAAAATTGCGAAATTCCTCAATCGCAGCCGCGTGTGCGACGAATTTCTGATAAATCACTTTCCATCATTCATTCATGAATAAAGAATTTCTTTTTATAATTATATTTATTTCATTTTCAGTTATAGCTCAAACCAATTAGCTTTGATCGTATTAAAGAATAGTAAATGACATTTTATGACGGAATATGTCGAACAAACTGGCAAAGTTGTTTGCATGTATGACTGAGTCAGATGACAAAGTATGCCCAAGAGTCATAACGGCTCGAAAGAGAAAACGTATCATAATTTCTGTGCATGTGTAGTTAACGTTCAACGCACTTGCCATCGACCGATTAATTAACTGTATAATGCAAGATCACACAAAGCAAGTACCGTGGGTTCCGAACTCTATTATCCTTCGAGGAATTTTCGTCGACTGCGCCTTGAAATTGGTTAATGGTTCCAAAGAAAAGATGAACGAGATATTCTCTATTTACCTTTTTCGTAATATATTTTTTTACGGTCTCAGCAATATAATAATTTTATTGTTATAACTTGTTAATAATATAACAGTTATCTATGTTGATAAAGAATAATAAAAATGTAACAATTTTAGTCATTTCTGCTATGTAAGTACTTTTTTAAAAATTAGCACTTAAAAATCACTGCAACCAAACTAATCGCTTTCAATTAAAACCTACATTAAATGATTATTACATAGAGAGGTATTACAATAGTATTAGAATTGCATGAGGACAAATGAACTCTTCTTGCTTTTACAATCTCTTTTACGATAAATCTTTATTCTCTTTTTCGCTTTTTTCCCCTTTCTTTCGATTCTTCTTGTTTTTCTTCGTCTACCAGCGAAGCTAGCAGATAAGAGCACTCGTTTGAATATGACTTTTTAATAGACCTCATGACTTCTGATCACTGTCATATATTACGTACCTGAGTCGATCTTCGGCCCGAAAGGATCCGGCGTTTATGACAATCTCACTTATCCAAGATTATATTACGCCGCGACATTTTCTTACTGTCGAACGAAAATTCGAACCGTTCGAGTGAACAGTCAGATGGAACTACGCGTTCAAGTGTCTCATATTGCGTAAGCTCGTGAGAATCTCATGATTCTGTCTCGAGAAGAGAGAGAGAGAGAGATGGAGTTAGAGAAACCCTAATGGTTAATAAAGTTTTAGATCAAATTATCGTTAACGAGCAAAGTTGCGGAAAGATATTGCCAGTGTTACGAGAAAGAGTCCCAAGAGATGCAAAGAGAGACTCGAGGGATCGCAACTTGCTTAGGAATCACATAGTTTTGACGTTTGCAAATTGCGTGCAGAGAACACGAGGTCTTCGCGTCTCTATGCGGAAGTCATTTTGTAATCTGCTACTTATCGAATTGGAAGAAAACGCGTACACACGGTTTCCAGAATATACCACTGGGAGTTTCTTTAACGAGTTCGGTTAGCGCTTTTTGGCATAAAACTGTCCTTTAAATCGTCAAACACAATTATTTCAAAAGAATTTTGAAAAAAAAATACGATCAGGTACCATTTTTCATTCACTTATAGCAATCTTTATAATTTGCCTTATCATTTTTAAAAAAATTTAATTATCAGTATCATCGGCATCCAAGCGTAATTGCGACGGTATTGTTGAACTCGTACAACACGATTCCCAGTCTGCATTCTAGCTTCTTGCACTTGATTTTCCAAGTATTGCTATAATTAGTCTCATTACCTATTGCTAATTCGAACCTCTCTAGTCAAACTTCTAATTGGCAGGGGGATTGTGAGTGACGATGCGGCGTTTTCCTCAAACGTTGGATCGTAGTTATAATCAGGAAGACTTTCAGAGTATGGAAAGCTCTTGATATATGCGGAGTCTTTGCAAATACAAATTATACGAAAAGCAAGAGAAAATGCTCAATAATGAACTAGTGATCATCAACTCACTGGATCAAAATTGTATTGAATGTGAAAAGCTTTCAACAGCCGAGCTAAAGCCTTTCATTGCTCTCCCTCTCTTTTCTATTTTCTCTTTCTTGAAACAAACAAGTTTTATGAAAAAGTGCAGTTCTTTAGATTCTTACCTAAACTTGAGAATATTGTCGCACGTTTCGAGGATGTACATGCTCGAGAATGAATTTCCACCTGGAGCTCTGATGCATGAGATTTCATACTGAAACTTGCCTTCTAAACATTCATGCATACAGTATAAACGTGTACAGGGTGAGAGATATGCGCCTCTGTCTCCCGGAGTCGACGAAGAGTATAAATTGCTACCTCATTACAAATTATACCCGGCGACAAGTGACTGAAAATTCTCAGGAAAATTGGAGCCAATTTCTTCTTGTATTTTCGAGAGAAAAAAGTGCAATATGGGAGCGTAACAAAGAAAAATATGTCACTTACGAGAGACAATAAATATCTTTTAGTATAAGAATAAAGAATCCTCGTTGGATCGATTATATAAAAGTATCGTAAAAAATCGACTACAATTTATCGGTTAATTTGCGTCCAAGTTCACCGAGATTCACGTCGAGGTTCCATTTTTACAAAAAAAAAAAGAAGTAAGAAGAAGAGCAGTGTGGGGGTAAGAAAGTAGGAAGAAAATTTGAAGTGTGTATTATCGGTTTGAAGATTGTTCTAATGAGAGGGGCTTTTGAAGTATGCGCGCGATGAAATAAAGCAGGCTAGCCTGAGCTTGTGTTCGATGTACACGTATACACGAACGTGTAGGCGCAAGGTGTGTAGGGAGGGGTGTAGCGAAGCAAGGTGAGCTGTACTACACAGCAGCAACGGCGACGAATAGAAAGAGAGAGAGAGAGAAGGGGAGATTGAGTGAAGGCCGAAGCTGGTGCCGAAGCGAATCACCATGGCAACGGCTTCGGTACGGATTCCATTTACCTATCGCTATGGAAACATGGGGTGGCGCTCAAAACCATACTGGTCCACAGTGCGAGAGAGTGAGCTCGAGAGAGAGAGAGAGAGAGAGAGAGAGAGAGAGAGAGAGAGAGAGTTGTGAGGGAAGAAGAGGAGAGAAAAAGAGACGGATAGCATGGAGCAACAGAGACGAAGGGTGGTGGGTGGAAGCCACCATGGGAGTATAACGAAGAGAGAAATGAAGAGGAGAGAAGAGTGCGGGTGGAAAAAGATGAGGAAAGAAAAAGAGAGAGAGTAGCGAACACAAGTCAAAGTAAAAGGTAGACAAGACACGTACACGGGGGTGCAAACACGGGGGTGTATATGTATATGTCGATAGGCTACGTAAAAGAGTCTTGTCAGATACGATAACACGTTTACGGACATATCGATCATTCGCGGACTAGCAGTTTCCGTTGTGTGAGTTGAGCATTCGTCACCCGATCTCTACAGCCTCCAATGAGCTTTTTCTCTTTCTTCTCTTGATTTATTCGTACCCTAAACAGCAAATGTATTCACAATTCGCCGCTACCGTTTTTCTCGGCTCCCCTCTCGGCCTTGATTCCGCGGAACCGCATTATTTCCGCTGTTACCTCTCACGTTCAAACTCCTCACGTAACTGTTTGCATTGCGAGGGAGAGCCGAGCCAGGGAGGGCGTCAGAAGGCCATTTCTTACGCTACTTTTCCGGTCCGCGTTACGCGCTATGCCACAGATGAATGGCTTTTTCCTTCCCCGTACCTATATACCGTGAGAAAGTTCTTCAGCCCCGGTAAAACAAGTCAATTTCTACAATATGCTCGTACATATTCATTCGCATGCTTATCTAGCCTAGAAATTATTGTTTCAAAAAATCTTCAACTTCCGACGTGTATAATG
The DNA here is from genome assembly GCA_030522545.1 of Cremastinae sp. A BG-2022a. Classification (NCBI taxonomy): domain Eukaryota; kingdom Metazoa; phylum Arthropoda; class Insecta; order Hymenoptera; family Ichneumonidae; species Cremastinae sp. A BG-2022a. The sequence continues at coordinate 25,920 of JAPYYW010001960.1, read as the reverse complement.
AGCCCCTTATTCTTTACTTCTTATTATTATATGTAGATCTCGAAAACTCTCTCTCTCTCCCTCCCTTGCTTTTTAGGCACCGCATGAGAAAACTCAGGAAAGAAAGTGCCGAGTTGCGAATTTCATTGAGAAGTTTCGAACTTGTTTGCGCAATTAACTTTTAATGTATATATGCATCACCGAGGGTAATATTATGCCACGAAACGATGGCAGTACCCTGTACCAGCAGCTTTAGGGAGAATTCTCTCCGCGGAGAGAATTCCCTCGCAGGCTGGCACTCACCCGTTCACCCCCGCAGCCTTCCTCCTTCTTTCATCACTCTCTCCCTCCCTCCCTCGCACCGGCAACAGCCAGAGTTGCCAACCTATAATACCATTATCCCCGTCACGTGGACGTCCTTCATGTCGGTCTGTCTTTTTTCTCCTTCTACCCTCCTCCTTCTTCTCTACATCCCATGCCTATACACACCAACACCCCTGTGATGTGACGGTGCATAATTACCGGTAAATTATGTAACGTTTGAGTTTGCTAAACGCAAATGGCTCGGCGCGCATCGCACTCGAGGGAACGCGCCCTCTCAGGCGCGGCGCAGCCCCCGCTGCACCGAGGGAGAGAGAAAGACCGAGGAACGCTCGAATTAATTACATGTGACGAATCCCATCGAGTTTCAACGTTTATAGCCATACGATACCGCGAGAGAATTAAACCTTTTTTTCACGCTTTCATCCTTCGCTACGTGCACCGTTAACTATTTCGATCATTTAACACCTTTTGCCTTATTACGCTAAGAAGGTCGTCATTGTGTGCTCGCATTTTTAAACACGAACTTTGCGACATCTTATCGTCTGTATCAAGTCTTTTGGTCGAAGATTGAGAAACAATTCATGACATTTCTAAATGCCACAACTTCGTAGTTGATAATTTACTATAGGGGTTGAGGGGCAAGATGGGCCCCCTGAAATTTCAGAAACCTAAAAATATTTGGGGGCAAAATGATGAGCTCCTAAAATTTTTAATGTGCAACGTGTTTGGAGTTAAAATGGGCCCTCTAGATTTTAAAAAACCTACAAATATTTTTTCGAGTAAAATGGGCTTCTAAAATGTATGTCAACTAGAAATGATTAAGAAATAATGCGAGAATAATGGAATAAGCTAGGTCACGAATTCAACAGCATTATGTTTCATAATTATTCTCCATAATTGAAAACATAGAACGATTTCAAAGCGCTTAGCAGTCCATTTTAAATATTGTATGATTTTTTAGCACTAAAATACATTTTTCTTAAATACATCAATTACTTATTGAACAGAAAACTAACAAGAACATTTTATTCAAGTTTCTAATAGGTCCATTTTGCTCCAAATTTTTATCATTAACTGTTAGTGCATTTTTATACTAAACTAGGCAATTCGACACGCGCTTCGCGCGTGTTAATAGTTTGCCGCTGGGGTCAAATTGACTTTTTGAGGATCTGAATAAACTATCAGTTTAATTCTATGAACTTGGTTGCAATCATCATGGAAACAAAACGAAATTTTCGAGAGCCAATCAAAATTTCGGAAGGTCTATTTCATTCTAAACGTGACAGCTCTACTTTACAAATAAGGATATTTTGTAATAGTAGCTAGGTGATGCAACACGCGCTTTATTGCGCGTGCTAACTTCTACTTTTAAAGTTAAAAACTAACTTTTTGAGAAGCTATCAGTTCTTTTTGTGCCAACTGTCAGTTTGCATCTATGAATTTAGTTACAATCACCATGGAAATAAAACGAAATGTTCAAAAACCAATTAGCATCTCGGAAGGTCTATTTCATTCTAAGCGTGACACTTTATACTTCTACTTTATAAATAAGGACTAGGCGATTCGACACGCGCTTCTTGACTTTTTGAGGATCTGAATAAACTGTCAGTTTAATTCTATGAACTTGGTTGCAATCACCATGGAAACAAAACGAAATTTTCGAGAGCCAATCAAAATTTCGGAAGGTCTATTTCATTATAAACGTGACAGTTCTACTTTATAAATGAGGATACATGGTGATCGCACGCGTTTTTCGATAAACGCGGTACCATACTTAATATTATTTTTTATTCGCCGGTTCAGTGAATCCATGTATGATCGGGATAAGGATAGTACAAAAATAAAGTACAAAGACTCGCGTAAACTGAAACTTTTGATTTTCACTTTTATTGAAATTGCATGGGTGTGGATCACACGGAATAACAATACGTAATTTTATGAAGATTAATTTTTGTCGAGCGACAATTTGCCGAGCGGCGTGTAACTGATTCCGCCGAGAGGCTACTCAAATTACAAATAGAGTTACTTCGTATACAATGGTCAAAAGAGGACTGACTTTTCACGTGCTCGATGCGCGGATTACCAAAATTTAGCGGGGAGACGAAGATGAGCGGGGAAGCGCGAGCGGCTGTACAGCACAGATGACGTCCTAACGCTAGGAGCGCTTTGTTTACATATGGTCCGCGAGACCGAAATCCGAGAAATAAAAGCACTGAAAATTTAACACAGCCTTTGAAATATAACCCGCGATATTAAATTATATTCATAATTTTCTAATAAATTCTGAACACATGACAAAAAAACTCATATTATAAAATTTTTTTTGGCTTGTGGCTCATTTTGCTTCACATTTTTCGATTTTTTATTTATAGTTGACACAACAATTAACACCAAATATTTGACAAGGGACGAGAAAAAGTGAAACTAGTGACAAAAACTGAGGTTTCAAGCAGTTTTTTCTTATTAAGGGGTCCATCTTGCCACCACCACCCCTTCCCCTCCTTTATACAGTTTACAATAAATTATTGTTTTTCATTATTTATCATATAATTTTTTATTGTAAGAATACATTAGTTATTGATTTTAAAAGTGCACACGCTTGGATAACCCAACGATATAAACGCTTTCTTTGATAAAGTGTCATCAATTTTAATTTACATTTTGTCTCAATTATTGAATATTTCTGTCATTTATTTTTCTTCAAAGTGGTTGTATTATAATATCGTTTATTTATGAGATTTCGTTAGTTGAACATTTTACTCTTTTAACGTCCTACACATGTGCCTATGATATTTTTTCAGGCTTCTTCATACCAAGAAGAAATATTTATTGGTGAATGATACCTTTTTATCAGAATGCTTGAATTAAGAATTAAAATAGTATCTCGAAATCTGAAATAATTTCGGTACTTAGATAACAAATACACTCAAGTTACCTTGAATAACTTTCAATTCAGAATATTGCTCCCCATTAGTCAATTTGCAACGACTTTCGTTAATAAAATTAAGCGGCCAACCACTCCAGACGAAGGGAAATTTTAGAAATAAATAGTTTTTGATTCAATTGTCATTATACAACTATTTCAAACTTATGACATATGTTTGTACTTTTTTTGCGCAATTCATTTTTATACTGTCGTTAAGATGTTTAATGATATCGAGTATTTAGTCAACTGTTAAATGACATTATGTTATGTCAATGAAATTTTTCATAAGTTCAATTATGATATTTCGTATAGGAAAAAAATCGGTGTTCAATTAACTGATATTTAGATACGTGAAAAGACTGAGTACTTTAATGTAGTTGGGGGTGTTTCTTTTATTTCTTAAATCAACGTAACACTCTGATTTCACAAAATTATACCAAACTATTTTAGCATGAAATGTTAGATAGTGCATGGAAGATATTTGGTAAAACTTTGATCACGTATGAGAGCAGAGACGCACACAGACTCGCCTTTCTCTCATTCTCGATGCCCATCTTCTTTGAAGATTTCGCCAGGATTACTCAGGCTCGCTTCTCAGTGTATGGATATAAATTTCTCAGAGTTATAAGATATCGCAAAGATCGCGGGAACCGGTAGCAGAAGCATCGAAGTGCAACAAAGACGGAGTATCAGCAAAAGTACAGAGAAGGGGAGAAAAAGAAAAAAGTGAGTGAGGGAGGGAGGGAGAGAGAGAGAGAGAGAGAGAACAATATATGTATAAAACCACGGAGCAGAAGAGTCTACGGATAACCAGATTTTCCGATTGAAAGGACAGGAAAAGCGTGCACTATGTCTACGTCTTGCTATATCAATGTCCTTTTCGTTGTCGCGTTTTTCTTGTATCTTCGTCTCCTTATACTGATATCCTTCCCTATCGTTCACTTTCTTGCCCCCTACCACGATCCATCTATCTTGTCCGTCGATCCTCTTTCGTATTACACCGCAACGAAGCATCACTCCGGCTTAGGGTATATCTGTACACGCTTATACATTTATGGACGTACATGCATACAGGACAAAACGGAATAACCCTAAAATATGACTGCTTCAAGATCTTGCCCTGATTTACATGATTTTCTCTTTCGCTCGCTCGAATAAAGTGGATATCCTTGCGATTACGTCTATGTATCCATAAATATATAATACCTCGCCATATAAGAGAAAGATCCGATCAAGATTCTATGAAAGCTTGAGAACAGTCGCGTCAAAGGTATTGATGCTTCAGTGAAGATTCTTTTCATGTACGAGACATATAAAAATTTTCCAGGCACTGTTAGATTTATTTTAAATCTCTGTTCAAGATCTCGCATATTTATGAGTAAAACGACGTACGAATATCCTTGCATATTTCTAAACAAATAAAACAATATTAATCATTTAGATAACAAACAATTATAGATAAATAATTTTTCACGCTCTCATTTCAAAAATAAAAACCAACTTTTTCATCAATTTTTAGAGCAGTTACAATATCGAAAAAATTCATAGTGATTGCTATTTCGCTTTAATTTTTTCTTGAACCTTATTTACCCGAAAAGTTACTCGTACAATTGAAATGTTCGAGAAACGAGTTTCAAATCACTTGTTTCAATATTTGTAAACACACTGCAGGCAAAATTTATAGTAGAGGGACTTTTCGAGCTCTTTTGAATTCCTTTATGTAGAACAACAAATGTTCCGACGCAGTTTTCCAAAAAAATTGTAAAATTTCGATTGGGGCTATCCCATGCTTCATGCTTCAGCGTGAAAAATTAAAAACTTTGAAGCCCAATGATTATTTATAAAAAGTGTGATCACCACCCGTTCTTTTTTTTTTCTCTACCATTTTCTTCGACTCCTGATCCTTTAGGACAGATGATTTTTCTTGTAAACATTTTCCAAAAAAACCATTGTTGTATACGTTTCAAAATGAAAAATAAAAGTAAAACCTGCAGTCTTGTATGTTTTTCTTCAATAAAATTAAGGAATTGAAATTTGAAAATGATGGAAAATTTTTAAAAAGTTTGTACAAGATCAGTAAAAGGATGTTCGCTCGTATATCTTTTAAATTCACTATAATAAGAGAGCTCTTAGGGTAACGCGCCTTCACAGTTTACGAATCGGCGTGGCGTATTAACGCACACAATTCCGGAGCAGTCAGAGGTCCAGTTGAGAGATGAGACTACAGCAAAAGTAGGAAAAGAAGAAAAGTGAGAGTAGAGTGGAAACTGATGGGAAAGAGAGAATAAGAGAAATGAAAGGAAGAGAGGATTGGGAGGGGGAGGGGGGGAGCGCGTAAGCGGATTTCGTTGGAATTGGAGTCGGCTGCGTCTCTTTCAATGCTTCGACCAATGTACGAGCCCAGAATTGAACGAGCTCGTACCGAAACTGACAAGAGAACGACCCAACGTGTGCAACCGTACAGTTTATACGCGTTCACATGAATTCGTACGTACACATCCAATAATTTATACATCTTCGAAATTAAACTCATCGTGCGCCAATTTCCCATAATTCCATAGTTCCATAACGATTCACGAGAAACTCTCGCGCTCTGTTGATGTCGCACGAAATATTGAGCGAGAATGTTGAAAAGCTACATTTTTTTGCGTTCTCGTTTCTTCACTAATTGGACTCATTATTTTAGTAGCTACTGATGAGGTTTTTACTGAAAATTTATAAAATCAGTGTGAGAATAATAAAGTCTGAGAGAAAAATCGGATTCGATTGAAAGAAAAAAAAAAGTAGAAATGGAGAACGGGAACGGAGGATATCTTGCTGTATATTTTTATCTTTTCGCCATTCGACCTTTCTCTGCTTTCATGCATAGTTTCTTACGGTCGAGAGAATTCAACGAGCACACACGGATGTACGTGTACTTTATTTATTCGTCGGTTGAAGCTCCGAAGTAACTCGTGCGCGTATGTACATGAGAGATTTCACGCGTGCTTTATCTTCGACGAAAATCGTCGGTCGTAAAAGCCACGATCTGGAAAAATATTCCAATCGGAGCGCTCTGCGTTCTCCGAACACGATAATCGCGATACAAAAGGATTTAGGATGAGCCGCGATGAAGGTTTTCCAAAAAGAAAGGAAGACCTTGAAAAAAGGAGCGAGGGAGGTGAAAAGAGGAGAACGCGCGATACGTGAAAAAAAAACGAAAAAAAAACGAACGAGAAAGAAAATGAAAAGAGTCGCAATACTCGCGAGCTTTGCCTTGACTATTTTACGAGGCCCATAAAAGTTACCGATTCGCATCCGGCGGAGATGCGCGCGGAATTTTTGCACGGATACGCGCGTTTAAAATGTTAATACACAAGCGCGCGTATATGCACGTCTTTATACGAATGTGTACGTACGCGTTTGGCTTTCGGTGGAGTCAGTCGCCGGCTCTCGATCAGTTCACGAAAGCGATAAATAATTCGAAACAAAGTTTTGACCCCCCCTCCGCCGACGAATCTCGGCTGTAATTCCCCTCGCACCGGTGCATATTCGCAATCTATACGTGCATGCAAATTACATTCTACAAACTGATCCCCGATAGCATCGACGCAGGGATCACATATATATACTCTATATTGGAGCCGGATGCGATGAATTGGATGTATACCTGTACAAACGTCGAACCGAGCTCGAATTGATTTTATTTCGAATATACACGAGAGCACACGCGTGTGTAAGATTCGGGGACGCGGGGATATAGAAAGTGCGGCAAAAGTTTCTTTGAACCCCCCGAAAAGCCCCGAGGTACAGGCGGAGGGCTGGTAAAACGCTATAAACACGAAAAATATATATACGTATATAGAGCGAAGGGGAAGAGTAAAGAAGAAGGACGGATGAAGGGCCGTGAGGTCAGAGTTAGGGGCTGAACACACCGTCACGACGACCAGGGGTCGAAGGTTCTTCGTCGTCTGGTGAATATCCTCTCGCTCCTCTCCTGTATCTATCTGTTTGGAAGGGAAAAAAGGGCGCAACTCGCGTTTCGTTCCACGCTGATTCCTCCGGTTGACGCTCTCGCCTTTCGATAAACGCTTCCCTCGTATTCTATATCACGCCCGTATACGTGTGTGTGTGTGTATGTAAAATTGTCGGCGACGCTTTGAAAGGGACCCCCGCGCGTGTTTGTCGCTTCAACGAGTTTATAAACGCATTTGCGCTATTGGACTTTCGCCTTATTTTCTCTTTTCATCCTAGACCCACCCGTCATATATAAGACCACCCCCGTGACAACTCGATCGATCCGATAATTCTTCAATTGTTTTTTCCTCATTTTTATTTCTTTCAACATTATATTTTTTAACTTTACTCCCCGCGCTCTTTTATTTCATTCTTTTTTACGTTCCATCAACTCTCATTATGAACATTTATCTTATACATTTCTCATAATAAAAAGATTTTTCTAGCTATTTGCTATTATATATTTTAACGTGAAAAAAAAATGGTCAAAGAAAAATATATTTTGGTCAATCGAGATCGAAATACGTCATTTGAACCGTCTCCCCGAGTTGTGTAAAAAAAGCTCCGCAGGGCCATAAAGAACGCTGGGCCAATGAGAAATAAGGATGCGACGACGAAAAGAAGTGCGGAGGGAGTAAGCACGTGTGTGAAGTGAGGTTTTCAGCGTGTTTGAGTGTGTTTGGGAAATCATCGCCGTAAGGGACCGTCGACAGACAGGGCAGGAGACGACCATTTTGCTTTTCTTTCTCCGTCTCTCCTCTTCATTCTCTTTCAACGATACCGGACGTAATTAATTGCGATTTCACTCTTTCCTGCACTTAATGCGGCCACGTCGTTCCGCGGTTGGTCTTTCTCCTCCTTCCGTGTTTCTCGTCCCTTTCCCCTCCCCCTTTTCTCTGCTCACGCGTATTTCTGTCCATGTGTATAAATATATACGAGTCCGACAAAATTGTAATTACTCAGACGCGATCATAGAGGACGGCGATCTTGATGAAACGCCAAAGCCAATCTCGAAACTATTATACTCGCTACAGCGAAAGTACATTGCAAATTAACAAAAAGTAAAGCAGTCCAATATAATTAAATACAAAATACTTTGCTGATGTATATATTTAATGTATAATATATATAAATCATCATTGAAAAAGCAACATTAATTAATATCGAAAAAGTTCTCCAAATAAATTGTTTCGTGGTTCTTTTTTTCATTCAATTAAAACTGATGTATATATATCCTGATTCTTTCAAATTTCATAATATGTTTTTTGAAAACGTATTGTAATCGTGTGCAAATGCCCGATCAGTGCATATTTATTATCGATATAAGGCAGAAATAATCTCGGATTTATCGGGATAAATCTGCGAGCAAGATTTCAACAATATTTTTTTTCTATATTTTGCCAGGGTGGCTTGTTGACTCGGATAACGGGAAAGGTATCCTTTTGCTGATACAGAAGCACTCGCGATAACGAATCGCCATAAAATGCCGTGAACGGGTTATACCTCCCCCTCTTTTGGCCTTTCACTCGCCCGCCGCATCCCCCACGAGCTTCCTTCCTCAAGTCTCCGCCGTTTCTGGCTTCCTCGTAACTCCTTAAGTTTACGAGTGTGTTGGGAGGGCGCGTGTTATAGTTGAGAACTCTCGGCTCGTATTCTCGCGAGTGGAACTTTAACCCTTCGTAGGGCATTCGCCCTTATGATACGGAAATGAATGCTTAGTGCATATAATATCCGGTTGTAAATTCAGCCGTGTGCCCCCGTCAGCTAATTCGTTATCTCGACGATCCCTGCCAGAAAGGACCAATATCACGAATAATCCTTAAGATTCTGTGACAAGAACATCATTAATTTTACTAATTTACTTACATGCATACTCATAAAAATTATATGTGCATTACCCCGGTATAATCACATCAAAATTTTACAAGTATTTTAGTTAAAAAAAGCTCAGTTCAAATTATTTAATTACGATTTAGTCACAAGTTACATTTTTTATCGTTATATAAATTCAGTTGCATTCGCGTTCATGGACCGATTTATTATATCCCGACTATACACTTTTATTGCTTCAGAAACCTACCATTACGAAAAAAAAATTAAAAATTCTGCTCGAACAAACATTTTAAGATTTATCAAAATCAATTAATTTATTTTCATCAATATATTTATTTAAATTTCTGATATTATAAATTTTATAATTCGCGGCGCTAAAAATAGAAAGAAACAACAAAAATATACTTTTTATAATTAATGATAAATTATAACGATACGAAAGCTCATCCGGAGGGCTTGCAATTTGTGGATTTAATCGCTAGAAATAGAGTAGAGACGATTTATAAATAGCCATGGGCCGTGGTAGTCGCTCCGTTTTATGGCTTGGAGAAACGAGAGTTTTGAGTTATCGTCGATTCATAGGGTGCTTTATTCACGCTAGCTCCGAGGAGAAAGATACTCAGGCTATATATATAAGCAAAAGGGCTCGGTAGATCGCGAGAGTGCGACAGAGCTATACAAACAAAGATATAAGAAAGAGAGCAAGAGGAGAAAAAAGGAAAATTACGCGGACAGGAAGTCCCAGAAAAACGGAAAAGGCTTACAGAGCGAGACGAAAATGGAAGCGAGAAAAGAATCAGTGAAAGCTCTATATTACCGAAGGCGAAGAGAGACAGTATTGAGGATGTGTACGCAGAGAAAGAGAGAAGAAAGACAAAAGAAAGAGAGAAAGTGAAATTGGAATACAATTCTCAATTACGAAGAAAAGTACGCTATAAAATGCATTCGCGTATATATTAAACACGTACTCCACTCTCTCCATTTCTTCGTATATGTGAGTATGTATATGTTCTTTCGAATGTCTACCTGGCAATTAGAGACTTTGTGTGTGTCGAATGTACTTGTGTCACGGTATTTTCGATTTCGTATATGCAATCTACGGAATTGTAAATTGTATGGAGTTTTCGAGTCATGACAAAGATTTTCGACAATTTCGCTTACACAACCTTAATTCACTTATTAGAAATACTACCAATATTCGTAAAAAAAACGCTTATTTTATGGCAATTAAAATTATCTATCAACCTAAAAAACCATCAAGGAAAAAAGATTTATGTTTATTCTCCTGAATAAATTACATAAAATGGTTTGTACAAAAAAAAATTATGATAAAATTTAAAAAAAAAGCATGAAAGGTGTTTTAAATGCTACTCTTGGTAATATTTTAAGTTTTAAAAAAGTTTTGACAAGTACAAAAAAATGTTTAAAGTCAGACGATGAGCTTATTTGGAGTGAGTTTGATTTAGTTTAGATACCTATTAAATAGCCGATGTATGTACAACATTTAGACTTGTATACATAAAGGTGGAGTATGTAAGGGTGAAACTCGGGCGGTACAACGGAATGCCCGCTTAATTGCTTCGGAATCCTCGACGCGCATCCCTCTCCTCCGATCCCATGGAGAGGATAAGGAATTCAACTCATTAGTTAGCTGCGCAATTAAAAATCTTGGCGCGCGAGAACAAACGTCCCGAGTGATAAGGAAAAGAAGAACGGGACGAGAAGAATGAGAGCGCGAGCAGGTTTGGAAAGATGGTGATAAAAGGGAGAGAAGAATGAGAAGGAACAGGATTTAAAAAGCGTTTTCTTCTTCAAACGACTTTTTTTCTCTAGTTAAACAGAATAATAATTAAAATTGAATAATTATTGAGCGAGTATATTAGCTTTTGAGGACAAGAGGGTGTAATTTATTGCCGATCAAAGTTGATACATTTTTCGCATTTTTCGCATTTTTTACGACCTTCCAATATCTCCGATTCTTTCGCCATTAATACGCCTGAAATCCGTGGATAAGTTCCTCAATAAATTTGTAGCAAGTGAAAGAGCTTTATTGATTACGAGTCATTTGGGAATGCGATTATTTCGGGAACCCATACTTCCGAAAAGGGGAGAAAGAGTGGGCTTTCACCGAATGTTCGAGCGCGGATAAAATTTTCCCACTTATTTTCCAAGTACCACCATTAATTTAACCGGAATAATAAAAATTACTCCATTATAATGTGTGACAGACGTTCATATATTAGGAATGAGGGAGTGTACCATTTGCGGATAGCGATCTTAAACGCATTATTTAGTGAACATTGAAAACTCTCGGGAGCCATGATAGGAATTGAAAGGTCGATGATGATTGTGGGGCTTGATGAAAATGTTTTCCCTGCTCGACCGAGGGTAACCAAGTTTCGGAATCTCTCCGCACTTGTGCGTATTTTCTCGCAAGAAATATATTGGCAATCGTTGAGATGAGCCCGTCTCTCACCCCCGTCGGGAGAATCGCGAGATACTTCAAGGCCGACTGAAGGCAGCATCTTTCGGCGATGTCGGCGCTCTCGTCGTTCGTTATCGAGCTTTTCCTCCCGACCTCCGGACGAGCTTCCAACAGTCGGCGCCATCTACCAGCGTTCCGACTAACTTTCGAATATCCCGCTTCTACCCGGTCGAAGGTCGTAGAGATCGCGCGCGCTTCGGAATAGGATGCACGCTCGACCGCGTAAACCCCGAGTCGCTCCTACTTCCCGCCGATAGAGGACAGCATCGACTACTTTTCAGTCGGCGCAAATTTATCTAAATCGACGACTACTTCCGACAATGTGCTACATTTTTTTATATCATTTTCATCTTTTCACATTTTTTGCGCTAATTTATAGTCAACCATTTGTTTTTGCTTAATTTTTTCTTAAAACAAACTTTGCACATCAGGAATAATTAGTTCCTTTTTTAATAAGCACATTAAATATTGTCAGATATGTATTCTTCTTTGCAATGTAAGATGTCCTTTTAAATCATGGACGCATTAAAATCACATTGAACTAAGAAAAACTTTTCGTCTGATCATACTTGGGGTTTACTACTGAAAACTTGCACCGTCGACGATATACGCGCGGTCATATCAAACCTTTTTATGCCCTCGTTGGGTTACATTAACATAAAGTACCAAAAGTGAAAATACTTCAAGGCCGCGACCCTATAAACGTATTTTTATACGCGACTGTTACAGTTTTTTAAAGCGTGGTGAAAAAAATTATAAAAAAAACATTTCATAATAAGCTGCAATATGACGAGCATCGATAGTCCTTTGAGTCATGTAAAAAATTGCACAGTCCAAGATTGCTTAATGATACATACATATAATATTACAATATAAAAATTCTCCTTGACAAATCTTCATACTGTATACAAAAAAGATGTCAAATATATTTAAAACAAATCTGAATAATTAAGCAAAGCCACACAAAATATGAACAGTTACTCCCGAATCGAGTTAATACAATATTGAGGTGATTTTTTCCTCTATTTCAGGCTATTTCCGAAATATATGTATTTGACTTTGTGTCGGCGTATTTCAGTTATACACATAGATACATGGATTTATCCGATGCGCGAAAGAGCACAAACTGGAGCATCTTTTTTTGGTCCTTTGATGTGCAGTCGTATCTTTACGGTATATCGTAAAATATTTATATTTGGTCTACTCTCTGGAGATAGACACACGGAAAATCGCGCCGAGGCTCGCCTCAGTCGCCGGAGAACACAAAGAAACCCGTACGTGAAAAATATATCTACTTATGCGAAATAGGGTTTTCCTCGCTCCACCGACCTCCGGGCATACTTTCGAGCGCTTTTGCGCACGCAATACATGTTCCCGGGTTTGTACATAGGGAAAGAATAAGGCCGCGCGTATCAAAACGTGCGAGTATCCCCGGGGCACCGGGACGATATCTTTACGGCAACTCGTAACGTTACTACAGCGAAAAAGCCTGCAGGAAGGGTAGCTTTCATCCAAATTTACATTTTTTTTATCTCGTATTTATAAATACGTGAAATCGTCAAATTTTCATTGTACACCTTACCCTAAATTTTATTTTTTATGCATACAGAATTATATAAAGTTATCATGTGCTTCGAAATATTTCAGGCGAATGAAAAAAAGATTTTAAAAAACTTTTTTTTGTTTTTTGAAATTTCAAGGATATCATGCCCTATAGTATAGCGTACACACTGCATAAGATATTCAAATTTCAGTTCATTCACTTGATAAATACGAGCACGGGATTTATCTCAAGTTTCACTCAAAGTTGGATGTTTTACATCACCTTAAATATCAATTACTCCAACTATTTTCAAATTTGAATTTATTTTCTATTACATATCGAAATGTGCGATTTTCCACCCCTTGTTAATACATTCATTTGGAATCATAAATAATTTTGGTTTCTTTTCAACCTTTAATCTGTTTGAAATTTGAAAATATTCATTCATAGAAAGACGCTTTCACTTATTTCCCCACCCATAAAGTTTATACAATAAAGAAAAAACTACGCTGATATTTTATTATTTAATAAATGCCTATATACTTATCATGTTATTTTTCAAATGTTGGCTTTTTTGTAATGCTCATGACACTAGTAAAATGTTCCTTGCTGAATAAAAAATACTCTCATATCAATGATGTTATATATATTACTTATTATAAAAAAATACTACAGTTTATATTTGGATGTGACGATATCATTTGTTATGTTTTTTTTGGACATAAACAAACGAAATAAATTGAACCAGAAAATGTGTTACCTACAACTATACAAAAAGCTTGAAAAAAAAATTTAGGAAAAAAAAAATGTTTCGGGAGGTTTGAAGCTGAAAAGTAAAACCACTGGCATCCGATAAGCACCTCGTATTTCTAGCGAAATTCCCGATCGACGATACGGTGGCGTGACTGAGTGAAGGAGGATCGGGCGAATGAAAACAAACACGAAAGAATCTGGAAAAAGAAGAAGACCTTAAAACCCCGAATGCCGAAGGTGCGGTCTGGCTCGTCGATCGGCGGTGAATTTCACGCGATAAAAACAAACGAGCGAGCTGTGATCGAATCGGGAATTGACGGGAGGCGACAATAGCGCACCCGAAGGAGAAAAGGGACGTGAAAAGAGGGAGATAACGAAAAAGAGACGAAGATAGTGAGTATAAGAGAGGAAAAAACAAGAAAGATGAAGAGGCGAGAGAGAAAGAAGGAATAAAAATCGATCGTTACGCCGAATTCTGGCGAGTTGACGAGACGTATCGAGTCGTCGATCGTTTTCAGGGGCGTTCTTCACTACCTACGATAATGTTGCCCGCAGAAAGGCAACGCGACGCGAAGGGGCCCTTCCCGTTTACGAGCGCCCATACAGTCCGAGGAAAACGGGTTGGAAAATACGACGAAGCGGCTATGCGAATGCCATCATTTTCCTCTCTGCGATTCTATATCCACCATCCTCTCTCTCTCTCTCTTTCTTTCTATTCCCTCCCCCCCCCCTTCACCCACCTTTCTCCTCTTCTTTCCATTTCTTTCTCACTCTTTTTCTCTCATGTGTATACTTTGATGCGGTTACCCGGAACGCGAGGAAAGAGACTCTTTGACAGGATCTGCTGATATTTCTGCCGTTGGTGGTACAAAACTTGTGCAGGTTGGAGCGACCAATCTATCTTTTTTTTTCCTTATCTTTCTCTGTTTCTCGTTCTTTTATATGTCCATGTACGGGACACTGGGAATGCTCATTCGACTTAGATTCGTCGCAGAGTTGATAGTCCTGTGACGGAAAAACTCAAACTAATGAGATTCTTTAGCGAGTGATATTTTTATCGGATATATCGAGAGATCGAGAATGATTGGCTAAAAAAGGAAAGAAATCGATTTTGCGACGTCACGCTCAAGTATACATATAACCATAAAAATGAAATTAAAAAAGCAATAATGTATCGGTTTTGATTTTAACTTTATTGAAATATTCTCGAGTGATTGAGATTTAAATGTATATTTTCAGAACTATTCGATCGCTTTCAATAAAACAAGTTTGACATTTAGGAATTTATCGCGTTACACCTGAGAATGTATATACAATCATTTTTTTTTCATGAAATATTACTGAACATTTTAAAGTTTAGTAAAATGCGAAAGATTAAATTTTTTGAAACAGCATCTATAGAACGAGTTAACATCATTTACTTTTCTTTGTACCTTGTTTTTTATTTTTTCTTTGGATTTTCAGATTTTTCGCCAGTCTCTCGCACGCGACAGCGACTCTCTTCGCTCTTCTATACCGCTGGGCCACAGCTGCACTCCATTCCAAATAAGAACAATTTTTGTACATTTGAAATCTATTCATGTTAGAATCCTATATATGTTTAGCTTCTATGTATATCTACATTATTATGTTTATGTACACTTCTTTCCAATGAGAGTACGTATGGAATATGAAGTACATATCTCTTTCATTCTCTTCTTGCTCTGCTTCTATTATTAACCTCTCTCTCTCTCTCTCTCTCTCTCTGCATTTCTCAAGCAATTGGTTCTTCAGGCATTTTTGATTCAATTTATTATTAATATACCTATAAATTTTTGAGAATCGTGGTTGGTCACAGGCACGAAATACTCTCTCGATGACAAAATCTTTTCAGAGTCACAAATTGCATGTACACGTGCAGCGCGGCACACACTCAGTCAGGTTTATTTCTACCATTTTGACCGATAAAATTTTCAAGAGGCTATCATTGATTTTTCACTTATTCTCTCTATATCCCAAGCACACAAGAGCCTTTTTTCTTCATTTTTCTCCATGCTCTTGCTCTCTTTTTCCCCTCTCTCACGTATAATACCGCATGTGAAAGCTAAATTTACACTTGCAAAATTTCCAATTTCCACTCCACAAGTGCGCTAATGCTACATAGCTGCCCCTTTTTCCATCGTTGCCAATTAAAAGGCACACTACACGAGATACGAAATTACTGAGCCTCGACCATGAGTTGAAATTGTTTTCGCTCCCGTTATGATTATCATTATTAGAATTCATGTGATTCCGGTTCTCTTTGAATTTTACTCCTGGCAATAATTCAAATGAATGAAAACACTCATTACGATGTTACGAGAAAATAATTGCACAAGGACGAACTTTGGAAAATAACCGATCGAGATAAATTTATTTCAAAAAAGTGAGCACATGCACTAATTAATCAATTTATTGTGCACTATTCCGTGCATTCGAAATAATTCTTAAAATAATTTTAAAATTCTTAGGATGTATCTATAAAATATTGTAGGATCGATGGAATAATTCAAATGGATAGAACTAAACAGTTTATATTGTATTTGAAATGTATAGCACGTATTCTGTCTATTTGGAATGATAAAAAGTGAGAACACAATTTGAAAAGTAATCGATGATGAATACCACGATATTTAAAAAAAAACAAATAAAATGTAAAAAAGATGAATGTAACATTCGATTGTAAGTGAGATGAGGCAAAATAAAAAAAAAACTTGGTGTTAAATATTTAGGATGATAACTCACACGCGATTTCATGTGGCGCGTCGTATTAACGGCACAGAGATCGGGGTGCCCAGGTGCATCGTACGTGTTTACGAGTTTCAGAATGGCAGAACTTGGTCGTATCCTTATCTGAGCTTCCACTGCGAATCCTTGCAGAGGCTCAGTCCTGAACTCTTGCCCCGTTCTTCCCTCTCTCGCTCGCCCGCACTCTCTGCTGGCTGGGAACTTTGAGGGTTGTGTTTTGTGGGTTATGTGTGTCGCTTGTATGCACCAGCTGCTAAGAGGTTCTTTAGTAACCGTTGTAAGGGCGTACATGGCCAGTAGAGAAATAGAAACTTGATGACCACACGACCAAACTACTAGCTCTCAAATCCTTCTCATGATTTTCCTGTCCCATCGGAAATGTTCACCGACCGCGATGAGAGTTTTGCCTTTGTCTAAGATTTCTCTACCTTCCCACCTGGGAATTCGCGAGCAAAGCTTCCAATCGGAAAACACTTTATATACTCTTGTCAAAATAATATTGGTTGGTCGTTTCATTGAGAGCCGCCTCATATTATGGATTTAATAAAAACTCAATTGCACAAAATAGTATAATGTTAACAAGATAAGAAAGATTTACAAATTATCGAAACGTTGTGACTTTTTTTTTGTATTTTACATATCAAATTTACGAAAACGCGTTTTTTTTAGTAGAAAGAAAGGAAAAGGTAAAAAAATTATACATATTGATTCCAGTTATTTAATGTTTCGATTTTTTCTTCATTATTATTTTTTGTAACCCAAAATAATGAATTTGCTGATCTGTGAGAAAAATCTAAGAACTCAGAATCGATGGATTTGAAGAAAAACGTATTTATTCGAAATGACAAACATAGATAATTTTTTTTTCTGTCAAGGTGTGTAAACAGAAAGAATAAAAGTTTCTCGAAGATTTCATCTTATCATTCGATGCGGCGCGTGCCGTTTTCTCATTGGTCTTAATCGAGATTCGTACGATCGAGCGAGCAGTGTGTGTCCGTGCGCGATTCTGACACGTCGCGGGATGGTCAATATCATCGCGGAGCCTAGATGGTTCGTTATTTCGTTTTCGTCCGGAGGCCCTGGCCGGCTCGAGAAATAGTAATAACTTTCTCGAGAAGAATCGAAAAGGCGAGGGTTCCTCTCAAAGAACACAAGCGGCGAGGGCGATCGGTGGACAACCTCGTGGGGATTGGAATGCTCCGTGTAACCTTCTCGATCTCTTGTTTCCCTCGCTTTATTCCTCTACCCTTTCCTCCATCCTTTTTCGTTCTTCCTATGTACGTACATATATATATATAAACATTCTTCGATAGAGCAGTTACTTTAATTCTTTATAAAAGCGACATCCTTATCGAGTTTTCTGTATAGCGGAATGTGCTCGTCCCGAAGCTGCTCATGAAAGAAACCTCTTTATACGCTGTTGTGCGCATGGCATGTGTGATAAAGAGAAAATTGCCACTTCGAGAGCGGGCATCTATAAAAAAAAAAGAATAGGGAAAAAATAGATAAGCCTCGGGATCGCAAAAAAATACCTTTATACACACAATCGAGATACATATCCTTGTGCCAAAGACGTATAACTGAGCCATAAAATTGTTTACTTCGCACGTGTGTGCTCAACGATACGATGTTGATCCTCTGATTATTTCTTATCCGTAGTCTTAATCAATGTATCCGTTTTTTCTTCACAGCGCGTGTGTGCAACTGTATCATCACTCTCGAAGAACGCAATCTCAGTAAAAATCTCATTAAAAAAACTAATTCATTTCGTTGACAAAATGTGATATATTTTATTTACACGCGATGTATGAAGAGAGAAGAATGTTTAGATATTTGTTACACGACGAAATAATAATCGAAAATCCGAAAAGACGTTTTATTTTCTATGTTTGTCCGTGACGAAATCCCTACAATAAGGATCAAAACACGTTCCCATAGAATTTCCCATCATACTCAAAATTCGGAATCATCTTTCCGTTTCAAGTTCATCACTTTGTAAAATACTCTAGACGTTTATGTCTTTCATTTTATTTTTATTTTATCCACGCCTTGAAAAATCAAGAATTTTTTCCAAGCACAAATCTGATTAGCACATTTATCAGAAATATTGAAGCTCGTAGAAAGGTCTCAATTCGTATCGGCTAGTTCAATGCGAGAACCAAATATAATACCAGCGTCGTAAAATCTACGCTGCTCCTTTCGAGAATATGTATAAGCTTCGCAATCATCCCTGTCCCCTTTGAGAACAAAATCTGCGTAGACGAGAAACGAATAGCAGTGCATTAACAATAATTAATCTGAAATAATATCTTTTATACTAAAAATATAACAACTAAGACGAGTAAGACTATAGAAATCTGTTCGAAAACTCGAAACAGAACACACAAAACGATACATTTATTTGTTGTTGAAACATTTATTTATAACGTAATTATTGAAGAAGTAAAAGCAGTAAACTAAGAGTAAAAGTAAAAATAATCAAAAGGACAAAAATCGAACATAAAATCATTAAACAAGAGCAGTTTGTTTTTCAATAATATAAAATCACATTACAAGCGTGCAAGTACAACTTCTCGTATCTTGTTATGGCTAAGAAAAAAAATTTTATCGTTCCTTAACCATGCGTTACGGCTAAAAGTTTTATGACTTTCTCAAAGTGTATTGAACTACGAGTTCAGATTTTAGTAGCGTAAACTTCGAAATAATAAGTTAACGATCTGAGTCGTGTCATGGTTTCATAACCAATGATTTTATTTTAAAAAATAAGGGAAATAATGAAAATAATCAAATGAATCCCAAAAATTGTCATGAATAATTTGTGCTCAGTTATTTGTTTTAATTTGTGCTGTAAAGTAAAAAATTTACGAATCATCGAGTAAAGATCAGAGACCGATAAATTAAGGTAAAATAGAAACTGAACGTTGTCGTGTCCATAAAAAATATTTAAACTCTATCGAAGAGTTTCATTTTAATTTCGAAAAACTCGGTTGGGTCAATCGTTTTGCGAGCGACATGTGTCAATTGGGGACGGTGCAATTGAGTCTGCCCGAAGAGTCATGTGTCCACGTTGTCTAGGGAAGAGATATATGGAGGTTGCTCGTTGGCGAGCAGCCGCAGACGCTGGTAGTAAGCTTCCCTCTTTCTCCTTCCCTTTCCCTTTCGCCCTTGACTGAAGTTTGTCCATGCGTTCGGTGAGATTCAACGCCGATGAGCCTGGCACTGTACTACTGCCAGGAAAATCAAGAAGAGAGCAAGTGAGAGGGAAGGAGGAAGGAGAGTGGACACGAATGAGTGATTTATCCCAAAGTCTCACCGCAACAACCGCCTTAGATTAACCGAATTACCGGTGCGATGTTTCGAGGCGACAGGGCGCCCTCTCGCGTGAGCCTCATCCAATCCCTACCATCTTCTGACCATCAGCTTGCATTGTCTCTTTATAACCTACATACTATATCTATACTAGGGTAATTAAAAAAACGTTTTTTTTTCTTATTTTGCGGAAACAGGTTTGAAAATTTTATTTATACGTAAAAAGAAACCTGAACAAATTTGAGCTCTTTATTAAAATATTAACAGGGGGTGCATCACACTTTTTGATTTTCCATAAGATTAACATGGGAACAGTTACGTTTTATCTGTTAGATTTTTGTAACTACCCAACGATACGTCAGACAATTCAGTCCTAGCATATTTTTGTAGAAAATTAAACGCTCTACAAAAAGTTCTCTTGTGAATTTATCGTAAATCTCACCATTTTAAAGATATTTGAGTTCAAAGTAGAATCATCGAAAAAATCATTATCTGTTAATCATAAATCACTAAGGAGTTACCAGAATAAAATGGGCAATATATATTTTTGTAGGAAATTGACTGATCTTGAAAAATGGTCTCTTGTATTTAGACCATTAGATGAAGCGTTAAGAAGATATTCGTATCTAAAGTTGATGTTAACTGGTTTTCATACATTTTCCTCAAATTTTAGCATTCAATTTTACATATGAATATCAAGAGACACGGTAGTGTCTTGATGCCAAGTAACGAAAGAAGCAAAATCGACATCGCCAACGTCAGAGCGTCAAGGTAACCGTGTCTATATGTTAACAGTATGATTGATTTTTTTTTTGTTTAACTTCTTAATGCTTTATTTAATTGACTAAATACAAGAGATAATTTTTGAAAATCAGTCAATTTCCTACAAAAAAAATGTATTGCCCATTTTATTCTGGTTACTACTTAGTGATTTATATGAATCAAAAACAATAATTTTTTTGATTTTTCTACTTTGACCTCAAATAACTTTGAAATGGTGAGATTAACGAAAAATTTACAAGAGAACTTTTTTGTAGAGCGTTCAATTTCCTACAAAAATATGCTAGGACTTAATTGTTTGACGTATATCGTTGGGTAGTTACAAAAATCTAACGGATAAAACGTAAGTGTTCCCATATTTATCTTATATGGAAAATCGAAAAGTGTGATGCGCCCCCTGTTAATATTTTTATACAGAGTTAATATTTTTTATTTTTATATATGAATAAAACTTTCAAACTTGTTTCCGCGAATAAAGAAAAAAAAACTTTTTTTTTGAATCACCCCAATCTATACACAAATGTATATACATCTATAT
Organism: Cremastinae sp. A BG-2022a; assembly: GCA_030522545.1. Taxonomy (NCBI): domain Eukaryota; kingdom Metazoa; phylum Arthropoda; class Insecta; order Hymenoptera; family Ichneumonidae; species Cremastinae sp. A BG-2022a. The sequence continues at coordinate 4,688 of JAPYYW010001960.1, read as the reverse complement.
CGTATTTTTGGATTAACGGACATTGAAGCTCTCTTTTCTTTGCCCTTCTGCACACAGGGAGTGTCTTCTCTGAAGCTTACTCCTCGCCAACGAGGCACGTTTGTCATTTCAAAGTCTTATTGATGTTTAATTAAAGAGATGAGTTTCGAACGAATCGTCGAGGTATCCGAGTCATTGGGATTTGCATTACGAAACGCTTGAACGCGTTTCTCAGACATGGCAAGGGACAAAGGATGAGAACGAGGAAACAGTGGACAAGACGAGTAGTCGGATGTATCGCGTATAGACGAGGATAAGAGAGGATCGAGAGTCTCGAGAATGCTCGCGTAACTGCATCGGAAGGGCTCCTCACCTGCAATTACCCAATCTCGTAAGAGAATAATGGAAAACGGATACCCGAGATAGGTAACCGCGCGAAGTGTATCTCGGAGAGCTGTCCAGGATGCGCTCCTATATATGGGATGGCCTCGAAACGAGGGAGGGGGAACGTACCGCAATCGTGGATCGAGCTCAAAGAAAAACGCTGTTCGACTGATGGAGGAAAACTATCTATGGCTCTCTGGAAACAGAGAGAGAGAGAGTATATAGCGGATGGAAAAAGAAAGTAAGGGAGGAGGAGAAGGAAAGAGGATTGGAAGCGGAAAGAGAATTGGACGGGGGTAGATTTTGCTGGCTGCTGCGCAGCAGCCGTTGCGGGGGCAATTTACCTCGCCAATCCATGCCTCGTAATTGGGAATTTTATAATATTTTTGGAAGCGAGCCAGTACCGCCGTGTAGGGGTGCAGTTAGGCGAAGAGAAAGAGCGAGCGAGCGAGCGAGATACGGAAAAAAGACACAGTGTCTACGGACAAAGAGGGTCCGGCGGACAACCGCCGGGAGAGGGCAGCGAGAGGAAAACCAGAGGAGACTATCGAGAGAGAGAGAGAGAGAGAGAGAGAGAGAGAGAGAGAGAGAGAGCTTGGATGAGTCGCGGGTGAGCAGGGAGGATTGCCTCCGGGGAAGATGGATATTCTTTTTTCGAGAGCTTGCGGGCCACGGCAACAGAGAATACGGCCTAGCGAACACACTCGCGCATCGACGCGCTGAGGAAAAGAGACAGAAGGAAGGTGAAGCGATTCTCTCTGAAAGCGGATGAAAAATGCACACGGCTAAAATTCAACGCCGCAAAAAGGGCTTTCCCGACGATTTGGAAGCATACCAAATTGTAATTGTCGAAAAATCGACGATTAATTCATCTTAGTGTGCGACTCTCGTATTTTGGTATATGAGCTATGCACGTACGTGGATATAGAAGAGTGATTCGAATGGCTTGATCGTGAGGAAATCAAAGAACGTTTTTTCGTCAACCGATGGTCATCGAGCACATATTAATTATAAAATACGCCCACAATCACGTCATCTTTCTACTGTCTGAAAAAAATGAAGTCTGAGAAAAATGACGAACGCACAAAAGGCATTGATGAACTGGGCCATAATAATCGAGCATGTTAATTGTCTCTTGTAAAGTGAAAGTTTTCCAAAGATGTAGTGAATATATAGTTTGTGAGAACTAGTAGAATCAAGCTTTAGAAAGACACGATTATTGTACTGAAACTTTTTCTGAGATACTGTGTTTCACTCCGATATACCATCCGTGAGATGTAATGCAGAACTGCAAAAATAATATTCAGATCTCGAAACTATATTTCTTCAAACACGTTATTTTGTATTTTTGGTTGAAATGTCGATACATAGGAGATTTTAATATAACAAGTTTTTAAATAATAAATCTTTAACAAATTTTTTAATTGCAGTATTTGCTCACATATAAAAGTACATACAAATAAAAAAATCGAAAGAGATATTGTTAGTAGTCCAAAGTTATTGAAATAAAATTTAAATAAGTAAGTGAGAAATACAATGAATGAATAAAAAAATAGTTATATGAAGAATGCATCAGCTGTTATTTTTGTTGAAAGACTTATTTATAATGCTAAAGAGCATTTTCCAAGAGAGAATATAACCCGATATCGGGGATATTTCGATTGCAGGGGATCGAGGCTCCCCATACGTGTATATAAAGGTTCATGGATAAAGATTGTTCGCATGGGCTTTCGTGGCTGGAATCGTGCGAACTCAGGAGAAAGGCGGACGGGTATAGCTTATTCCAACCGGGTCGTGTACTTTGTATTCAAAGGGCCGGCTGACGTCTCTGAAAATGCAATTGCAAAATACAATACCCTGCATTACCTATATCCGGAGGGATGAGGCGGATAGGTGAAGCATACGCGGGCTCTCTGTACGTACTGACACACGTGAAAATTCTCCCCTGTGTATACATCCGCGCGAGAGACTTTTCTTTTCTCCCTCCCTCTTCCGAGCATCTCCGGATCTTCGATCCCTTCCTTTCGCACCTTGCATGCGTATTATACGTTCCAGCGTGAAAAGAGATATCGTAAAGGATGATGTTATACATTATGCGGCGTGAAGAAAACCCATCTTGAAGCAGTGGAGCCGAGGAATCGGGACGATGCCATTTCCACCCTATATACACACTTCAATAAAATTCTACAGCTTTGGACGACAAAGCTTTCTCATTCTCATGATATGCGCCATCGATTGTCACATAATTTCAATCCAGGACAATACTGCAAATTCTCCATTCAAACAAATACATCAAATTCACTTTTCTTTTTTTAACTTCACAATTTTTTAAAATAATTATTATATGAATTCCCCTATATACTTCTCTTTTAGAGAATATTGATAAATTGTGAAACGTTTATTTCAAGATTGTCGTTTCTAATTTTCTGTTATATAATTAATAATATAAGCAACCCTTTCCCTGAAATAAACTCAACTTTAAAATGACATTTTTACGCTACAGTGAAAATATTAGAGGTTATAATATAAGCGCATTATTTCAGAGATCGTCTCAAATATTCTTTCATAATTGACCGGATTTGAAATAAGCGCAATCTGTCAGAGAAAATAGAAAAGTCATCTCGATCACCAAATTAATTTAAGAAGTACGAATCGTACTTTTTCAAAAAGAGAAATGTTAGACCGACGCGATATCTCTTTTTCTCAGGATAAAAGTGGTAGCCACAAATTAATTTACAAATCGCTTTGTTACTTTAAAAATGCAAGAAAAAAAAGTCATTCATCAACTACATAAGTATAAAACAAAATCACAAAGAAAAAAAGAAGAAGAATATCCCTGAAAAGTTAAAAGTCTCACAATTTATTTATTTATTTTTTAACCGCAATAAATATCCTCATTTCGGAAGAAATTTTGAGGATTTATATAATTGTAAAATAAAAGAAGGTAGGTTGTGACTGTTGGAGAATGCTTCGCAAACAATCTTTATTTTTTTGTGACTGATAAAAATATCGTACAATTTATATTAGATTACAAAAGTTGGTGATTTCGTAGTTGCTCTGGTGTTTGCTTGGAATATTGTCTCTATTCCAACTCGTATTTGCATTCGTTCATTGGTTCAAAAATAGCGATTCCCAAATTATAAAAAAGGTGAAGGCCCTCAACCGACGAGGAGAAAATTCGAAAAATGCACGCGAAAATCCGCGGTTCGCGACGGGGCTAATTTAGGACGGGAAAACCACGAATTACAAAAATTACCTGGGACTAATAAAAAGATTAAAATATTTTCAAATATTTGATGAGGATAAATATAAAATCATTAGTGTTTCGGTTATGGTTATGATTTTCATGGCGTCAGATGTGTGCGATCGATAACAAAAGATACGATCCTCATCTTCCGCGTCAGGTATATATATGAAAATCTATATACATTCGAGTTGCCTACTGACTGTACAGAGGGAATTATAACTTTTGTTTTTACTTCGTACTCTTTGAAATCTCAAAAGGCTTGACCAAACGTTTACAACAAACTAGAATTTTAATTAGACCACGAAACTATTTCTACGTGGAAACAAGGCTGAATATAAAAGAATCTTTGTATAAGAGAATAGAATATGATTTTAGTAATGCCGTGGTGTCGGATGGAAAGTGGAATATGTCTCACTAGATCTTGGCATGTCTCGAGAAATTCTAGTGCAACCGACTCACAGTTAGCCTCAAGGTAGGGCGAATGCGCGTTGATTTTCACGTATACTGGAGTAGAATTGCGGCAACCCACCGGGCCATTGTATCTGCACCCTTTATCCATCTTCCGTCTGAGCTTCATACGTGCCCTTTTATAAACTCGTGGAGCATTCCTTCACTCCTCTCCTCTTCTTATTGCTCACTCTCTCTCTCTCTCTCTCTCTCTCTTCATCCTTCAGCGCTCTTCAGCTCTACGAAAACGTTATTGAAAGACCCGTACATTGCCAACTTGAGGACAATGGTGGTCACATGACGTTCGTGAAGGTTTCAAATACAAATGAGAAGTTGGTAAGTTGCAGTTCTCGCGACTTATTGCTAATATTGTTGGATTTACCGAATATAATAACTTGTGCGATAAATGATTTTTCTCGACATTATTAGATAAGAGTTTTCGAACAACCCATTTTCTGTCATGAGTCACTGTACCGTATCCAATATCGGTTCTTATCCTTCTGGTTAAGGAGGGATGAGTAATTTCAAATACGAAATAACACTCGAGATCCGAATTAAAATAAAAACCACTTAAACAATATTTATTATAGATCTCAGTTCGTACAATTAAACAAATAGAACAATTCGAGAA
>JAPYYW010001959.1:0-41087 GCA_030522545.1 Cremastinae sp. A BG-2022a | reverse complement strand
AATTCAGAAAAAAATATCGTCTACATTATTTTCGAGTAATCGAGTGGTAAAGTTACGTCCTTATACACAGAATGTATATCTATATTGTCTAAAAATGGCGATTTCATGGTTCAATTGTTCGAAAAATACGTAGACGAAATTTCTAAAAAAATTGTATTCACGTATTTCATATGGAAGTATATTTTCTCCAAATTTGAACAAATTTTTATCATTTCGTTATAGGTGTAGCCAACCTCCTTAAGCATGTGAAAAAATGTTATGCCAAATTTGAAATAGTTTTACTGAGTGGTTTTAGAGTTAGCAGTGTTCATTTTGTATAAACAAAATTTCAAAACGTTTTACTAAAATTTTGTTATTTTTATTTTTTAAACAATAAACAGCAACACGGTTGCTTTTTCCTTTTTGATATATTTGAATTGATATTTTGCGATTCTTCTAGGTGCATATTTCATATTACCTCGCATAATATGCTCTATTTCGATGAATTAAGTTTTAAGATTAAAGATTAAAGTTTTTAAGATTCTCTCTTAAAAAAGAATCTTAAAAAATCATTGTAGCCTATTTTTGACAAAATTATTCACTTTTTATAAAGTTTCATTCATTTTATAATTTTTTTGTTGATCGTTCTTATTTCAAACATAATTATTACACTGTTGTATTGTAAAAACTTTGGAATAGCGGATTTTTTAAATTCAAATATACAGAAATTCAAACATTTTATTTACATATTCATCATATCTTAATCAAATATTGGGTAATAAACTCTTATTCCAATATTTATTTACTTTGAACTACCACGTGACTGTTTATATAGCTTGAAACGAGACACATCGTTGTAATTTATTTCCTGCTTTGAAATCGAAATTTTCCTATACTGTTAATATTGAAATATTTATGTACAGTTGAGTGCTCGCATTGATTCGATTCATCTCTTCTTTTCCCGAACCAGTTAATTACATATGGGTTCTCAAATGAAATGTCTGCACATATTAAATTATTGATTCTCTTCGATACTAATTTCCGGATTTGGGTGTGAGGAATTATCGAATAAATATAAATATTGGAATACCTATTTTTGACACGAATGATTATTTTTTGATGAACGAGCTTTATTAATGTACTCCTGTATATAATGAATAATAAAGTGTGAAAACGCGAAATACCATTAACGATAATTAATACATATCATTGCACCTAGCTTATTAAAAGTAATCAGCTATAGGAGCAAAATTAAACCAATTAACTGACATTCATGAAAACTTAGTTTTTTATTTGCTACTTTTTAATTTATATTTCAAGGTGTAAAGGAATAAATTTCTCGATCGAAAACCATCTTTTTGAATATGTTCAGTAAATTCTATACTCTAAAGAAGAATATTCTAATTACTTGACTGTCGGACATATTGATGCACAGTTTGAACAGTTAGGTCTAGAAACTCAAAGTTTGGCTTAAAATTTAAGTGAATAACGTATAAGCATGTAAAGCCTTGTGAAATATTTTTTTGAAATTCTGTCATTGAAGAATCTTATGATTACCAAAGATTGAATAGTTCCGACCTAACTCGAGCTAATTCTATACTTTTTCGAATCTCATTTTTGCGTAATATATATTTTCTCACGGTTTATATTTTTACAGGAAAAACGTTATTCTTAAAGTAGTTCAGTCCTTAAAGCAAATCCAACTGTAATCGATGAAAATTTTATTTTTTGTAGACGAATAATATTTTATCAAGTTGTTTTTTAAATAAAAATATGTTTAAAATCGAGATTATTATGTAAGTTATTCGCGCACTCTTGTATGAATAACGGTGTCCGGAACTTCAATTGTGGCAACTTTACAATGAACTAATCCAACTGACACATCCAAAAATTAGAATTCAAAGACTAAACTAAATAGACGATATAACAAATAAAAAATAAAAACTTTATGATATCATTTTTAAGTTTATTACAAAATACTGTAACTTTTTTTAAATCACGAAAATTATATTTTCAAGATCTACTCTCGAATTGCTGAAGGTCTAAATTTTCAATTTTCTTTTCTCAATACCCTATCAATGAATCGTTACTCATGAATTTTTACATATTAAAAGTAATTTTAAAGTGAATAGAATGATTTTTTAATAAAAATAACGTAATTTGTGTATTTTTTTCGATTTACAAATGCTTACCTGATTGAAAAGAACTGACTAAACTACTTCAAATAATTTCAGACAAAATCTTTGGTGTCAGCTTTGAAATTATATAAAATTAGTACCAATTACAGACAATATATATATAATATCTTATCTATACTGAATCAGTAAAAATTGTTTTATAAATAAACGAATGGATTCTCTAGTGCAGAGATATTCTTGATTTATAGAATAGAACCTAGTAATTTTCAGATGGGAACAACGGTTATTGATCACGTTCGTGGTAACAATCGCGTTCCTAGATCTGACCATTTCAGTTCACCAGATATCTATATGCGAACGTAGAAACGAGTGCTACATTTCTAAACTATGCTTATACATAGTATATTCTCTTTTATATATGGGTTGTCCCAGACCTCGAAATCAAAATTATAACATCAATTTTTGACTTTTTTAAACGTCAAGAAATCCACAAAGTTAATATATTTCATATTTCATTTGTAATGAGCATATAAAAATTTTTATTAAGACATTTTGAACCATACTCGAGAATCGAGTTTCCTAGCATTTTTGAAATAATAAAGATGATCGTATGAATAACTATAAGTCAAATCTTTCAAACAATCGTTTTTTAAATTTATGAAAAGTAGCATTTATTGCAAACCTAAATATATCAATGATATAAATGATATTAATGAAAACTCTTGCGTTAGTACATTTTTACACAAATTCGCAAAACTTTTTTATAATGCAAACAATTTTTGATTTAAATAACTTCAAAAAAAAATTTTTTCAGTTGACATATTCTTGCTGTAAATTATTTAAGAAATTCAGTAAAACGATTATTACAAATTTTAGTAATCTATCGGTATCTATAAAAATGGCAATAAATTTTTTAATTGAATACAAAAATGTCTGTTTAAAAAAACGGAATTAATAAATTCATGGATCAGAATAGTTTCTAAAAATTTTCCGAACCTAGAAATTTTGAAATCATGTTACTGAGAAACGAGTCACCGAGCCAATGGAGAGTTAAACGGAAGCTTGCAAATCTCTTCATTGCTCGTGACATGTGATGCTCGAAATAGTAAAAACTTGAACTTATAACTAATTTTTAATCATGAAAATCATTTCTAGGAAGCTTTGTAAAAACTATAAAAAAATGCTTTACATTCTTCGTTTCGACAAATCTCTGACCTTATTATTTTATCTTTTCGACACAATCGTTTCCATACTTTTCGTAAAAAAAATTCTTCGTTTTTTCAATAAACCATAAAACAAAATCCTCGAAAACCCACGATTTTCCAAAAAAAAAATTTCTGACAAAAGTATTCGCAAATTTTTTTTTCTTTTCATCTTTCTCTCATAAGGTAAACATCCTAATAGTTGTAAGTCTAAGAGTTCTCTCACTTTATCTTTATTTAAAAAATATTCAAACGAAAAAATCTGCTTTAAATTCATATCTAAATTATAGTCTGATATCTTAGCGATCCAAAACTCATCTATTGTATTAATTTTAATTAATATTTATAGTAAATAAATACTTGAGCACTTGAGTATATAGTAAGTACCAATAATTGGCCAAAAAATCGACCCTGTCGCGACCCTGAATCGAAATTGACCGAGTTTGTTGCAATAGTTTGATGTCATGTAAAATAATACACCTTTTTGCATAAAAAAAATAATCCATACAAATTTATTTATTGAAAAAAAATTATTTAAATATAAAAAATACAATAGCAAATATTATCCAACTATTGGGACATACATATTTAACTATTGGGACGTTTACCTTATTTTGGAATTGCGAGAGAATTAAGGGAAAAGAAATTGCTATACTGTATATACTATACATGCATATAAATACACGATGTGTATTCTACTGTATACTATAATCTCGTTTTACTTCTTTCCATCCTACTGGAACGTGTGCCTGGTATATTATCCAACATTTGTATAACTGTGCAAATGTCGATTCTCATTTTGCTCTCTGGTGCAACAAATTGCCAACCTACTTACGAGAATGCTGCTGCAGTGAAATTCTTGCTAATATTACGAAAATATTTTTTTCCTTGCATCGAGTCGTGACTCAATTCAATACGACGTCCAACATACAAATATGTTAACAATTCAAGTATAAAAATGAACTTGCAAAAATGAAAATAAAATATGAAAATGGTATTAACAAAAATGAAAATCAAATATGAAAATGGTATTTACAAAAACGAATATCAAATATGAAAATGAATTTAGGAAAATAAAAATTACGTCTTCAAAAAAGGTACATGTAAAAATAATGGTAATTAAGAGCTCCAACTATAAAAAGGCTTTGAATTTTTTATAGTGATGTAGGAAATATCGTACTGTTCGTGTAAGAAACATTGTGATGGTATTATACATAGGAAACTTTTATAATTTTATATTGTCTAATATATATTTTATATTTTGTATATTTTATGAATATCAAGAGTCAAGGCAAGTACATTTACTGACGAAAGCAGCTGCGACTCTTATGTCATTTCCATACCAAGTAATTTTGTCACGTTTTGTCAAAAATTTATAATAATGTATAATAATTAATATTGTATTGACTGTAAGGTTAGTGAAAATTTGATAAAAGCAGTATTTTCAATTTTTTTTTTAATAAAAAAAATAAGTCAAGTACTCACAAGGTACGCTCATTACGAATTAGATGCCAAAATTTCGATTTTATCAAAATATTTTTTGATATTATTGTTTTTCTCAATATTATCTTTACATATATAACTACAGTCAAATAAAAAAAATCTTAGTATTTCATCGTATACCACATGGTTTTTAAATTGAAGCTTATTACGAAATAATTTTACAAATTGTTTCCAGAACAATATTCTCAAAATTCAAAGTAATCCAAGGTAACCAGTATTTGCTATGAAAAATTTGAAGATGACGAAAAAATAATTCTTACAATATTTATGAAAAACTGCTCTATCAAAAGCTATACAAAATTTGAAAAAGATTTACACTTTAGAAGTCAAAATATTTAGACTAAAAGATTTTTATCTTTAACACCTACTCGTACAAGAGAGTATGACAAATTGAAATTTTAAACAATACATATATTTACTTCTATGTATGATGAATCCTCTTAAAATTTTATTCACTGATGCAAATAATATTATATATAAAATTTGTGCAAATTTTCAAATTAAAATCCTAAGAAAACGATAAAACTACCACAAATAAATAATTACATTGTATTATATATAGTATAAAAATATATTATATTATATTATAAGTAATAAAACATTAAATTATATAATATACAATTATATAATAAATAATAAAGTAAATGTAAAAAAAAAAAATAAAAACTTTTGACTTGCCCCTAGGGAGTGTTAAGATGGATAAAAATGGCGATAGTAGAGATTGTAGAGCGAAGTATATATGATTGAAAGGTTGGAAAAAAAAATACGTAGGAAGAAAGCAATGAAGAAAAATAAAATGGATACAAAGAAGAAAAATAATTTATGTCGAAAAAAAAAACAAAACAAAAAAAATGATAAAAATAGGAGTAGAGTGGAGGTTATAAAAGGAAGAAGGGGTTGAAGGAGGAGAACGCCGGCGCCAGTCGTACAGTAACTATTTCACATTGGTTTCCGTCTCCCTATATTTCTCCTCTTCCCTTTATTTTCATCCATCGCCTGCTCTCGGTGTTTCAAAAAGGAGGAAATCCCGAAGGAATATACGCACGCACACGAAAACGCGAACGCTCTCAGCCAACACGCGTGTCGCCCGAGTTGGCACCGAACGAAGCTACGGCAGAAAGCGGAAGAGAAGAGAGACGGAGACAGACGAACGAATTTTACGAGACACGAGAATTTCGGAGCACCCTTCGTCACAGAATCTGTCATAAACACCCACAGGATACGCAAAGATGTACAAAATGAAAAAAAAAATTCGAGTAGCGTCGTAAAAACTCATTCGAAAAACTCATTACAATCTAGAAAAATTTTAAACGAAAAATTATAACCTATATAAAAATTGTGTGCTTATTGGAAAGCTAATTTTATTTTCTATCGAATTATTATATTTTCAGGCAATTCTCCAGACTTTGACATTTCGTTACAACCTCCTTGAACAGACGCTATAAATTAATTTTTGCTATAGATTGAAATTTAGATAGTTGACGTGTCATCTTAGCCTTAAATGCGCTATAATAGTAATGCGACATTATTTATTAATTATGCCTAAACTACGTGGCAAATCGAATTGAAATTTGGTAGACATATAAAGCAAAGTCAGCTCTTTCGATTAGATGCAAAAAACATGGTGTTAAACGTGAATCTAATTCGACCGAACTGCCTTAAGCGCTGTAGTATACTAATGGAAAATTATTTATTAATTACGTCTAAACTACGTGGCAAATCTAATTGAAATTTGGTAGATACATAAAGCAAAATCAGCTCTTTCGATTTGATGCAAAAAAACATGGTTTTAAATGTAATCCCTAATTCGACCGAACTACATTAAAGCAGATACCGCAGATCCCACAGTCATTTGAAAAACGCGGTTGGTTCAAACATCTTTAATTCTTTGTCAATATAATGATATTTGTTGAGCCCTCGCAGGTTAATGGCAAAAATAGGCTGAACTTTGGATTTTTACTAAATGAGCAGCAACGCGGCCGCTTTTTCCTTTTGACATGCCTGAATTAATATTTTGCGATTCTTCTATACAGTATAGGCGAATATTTCATATAACCTCGCATAATACGCTTTATTTCTTTAAATTGATTATGAGCTTCGTGTCTTTTTAAAAATAGAATATTTGATAGCAAAATTTCCTGTAGATAACAAAAATATTACTTTTACGGGGAGCAATTCAAGAATTCACATTGAAAAATTGAAATTGAAAAAACTGATCCAAAAGTCAATTTTTTGGCTTCTTCAATATGAATTATTGAATTGCGCTCTGAATGATTGGCATTTTCGTTGTCTAAGGAAAATTTTCGATCGACTCAGCTCTTACAATTGAAATTCTTTTTTTAATTTCGCGAATTTTTTTGAGCACACTGGGTTTCGTAGACCCATAAATATTTCAATCAGCGATGCCTTACCTTTCTGTTGAAGAAATCAGCTTGAAGATGTTTTATAGACACGAAACGAATCTGCCTAATTTTCTGCTAAATTGTATATTCCTTGGGTCTTATTGCACTTTATTCACCAGCACGATACAAAACTTAATATATTTTGAATTATTTTAAATCAAATTAAAAAACGGGCCATCGAATCTATATGGATGATTGAATAAACTAGTCTGATCGAGATTATTTGCATTAATTTTACAGCAGTTTAATCCATCCCAACATTTTTTGAAGTATTTCGATAATAAAAATTAATAACACTGAACTATTCACTTTTGATATGATTGAAAATTACACTGGACCTAACACTCGATAGAACTTGTCGAATTATTTGTACGAAATGTTTTTCGGTAACGAACTACTTGGCGAGACCCGACACGTCTTACTCCGACACTTGGTACCGGCCTACTGATTCCAAATTTCGTCATAAAATCGAACAATTAAGGCCTTAATCGGTTTTTCACCCGATCTCGACCGATCACCATGGAAACAATAATGACCGAGGGATTAACGAAAATTTGCAAATTTATTTTCCTCGATACGCTCGATGAATTTTCTCTCTTTTTTTCATGTTTACGATTCCTGAACTATTCAGGTATACATATCTGTCCTGGTATATTGGACATAACTAATAGATTGTGTTATAAGTTTTTTTTTACATGAGCTCAGAAAATTTAGCGTGTTCGAGGACCTCCAACCTGATTTTTCGATAATCGAAAATAGGAAAATCTCCAAGTTTCAAGTGGCAATATCTTTTCCAGGGATGGGCAGAGCTCGATACTTTTCTGAGAATATAAAATTTTTTCAATAGATTATCTTTATTGCCTTATTGATGAAATGAGCATCACCCATTGAAAAATTTTCATTTCTCAGAAAAGTATCGAGCTCTGCCCATTCCTGATCTTTTCGTGTCCTCGACGACATCGACTTCATAATAGGTACTTCCTGAAAATTTTTGCAAAACGAAATGAATGATTTAAAAATCAAGGTCATTATTTCTAAAGCAGCGCACGTTGAATTTTTTTTTTTAATGAGCAGAGATTAGCCAAAAGTTAATGTGCTCCGCATAATGTGCTCTATTCCGATTAATCGATTAGAGGTCTCATGTCTTTTTTAATATACAATATCAATAATTTGCATGTTTTAGCAAATCATATTATTCGGTTATCTTTCTCTTGCACTCATATATCACGTGGTACATCTACGGCATCACCTTAAGGTAGATCACCTTAAGGTAGATCCCACAGTAATTTGAAAAACGCCATTGGTTCAAACATCTTAAATTCTTTGTCAATAAGAATAATATTTGTTTAGCCCACGCAGGTTAATGACATAAATGGGCTGATCTTTGGATTTTTACTTATGTTAATATCAATAATTTTTATGTTTTAGCAAATCGTATTTTCTGGCTATCTCTTTCGCATTCACGTGTCACGTGGTACATCTACAGCATCACCTTAAGCTGTATAAAACCACATGGTACGGAGAAAAACTAAGATAAAAATATGTTTGATTTGATTATCATGGATGTTAATGATATCGTACTAAATTGAGACACGAAATAAAAAAAAATAATCGCAAAGAGACTTGCGCCCTTCTGACCGGTAAATTTCGAGTTTCCGAGCTTCTCACTGTCACTGTCACGTCGTACGTGACTACGTATGAAACACAGCGAGAGAAACGGAAAGAAGAAACGATATAGTGAGGGCGGAGGCCCTTGGAACTATCAAAAGGTTCTCTCGCGCTCTCGCACCTCCACTTCATTCAATCTCCCTCACCCTGCGATATCATCCCTCGTTTCTGCCTCCCTGCACTCTTCTTGTTTTCTCCCTCTCTATCCTCTTCGACTAACGTCCCCTTCACCTTCAAACTCTCCCCCCCCCTCCCCCAAATACCTTCGTCTTCCTTCATTTCCTTCTTTTCGCCACTTTTCTTTTCTCTTTTACATCAATTTTTTTCTCTTTCTCTGCTTTTCCCACCCACCCACCCTCTCTCTCTCTCTCTCTCTCCCCCTCTCTCCTTCTATTAATTTTTTTTTTCATTTTTCTTCATCCTTCTTTTTTCGTTCGTTCTTTTTTAATCTTCAGGAAAAGTTCGTCACTTGGGTAACGATGAAGGGAGCCACCTAAGCACGTATCCCTTATCTCGTGTACATGCTCTTATCTTCGTGTACGCTGCAACCTTTATTACTCGCATCACAGCACGTGTACGTCCCTCCAACGAGAGAAAAAAGTGGATCCGAAAGGGTTTTTTCCTACTCAACCTTCACGTAGATCCATCGTCTGGCTCCAATAACATTTTCATTTTTCTCTCCTTGCCCAACAATAGTTGACAAAATTTTCCAAATTATTTTTAAATATATCTTGAAGTTATTCAAAACATCGATATTTTTATTTCTATCTTTACAATAAAGATAGAAATTGTACCATTGTACTTAATATTTTAGAAAGAAATATATGGTAGTAAATAAATATATTTAAGTAAATAAATATTTTATACATTAATATATTTTTTAAAAAAGGCCCATAATTTCAGATTTTTTGTGTCTTTTAGTTTATTTTAACATGTTTAATTGATATGACAAATCAGCTTATCTTTTGTATACAAATTTAGTAGCTAGAATCTTTTCAAATCATTTAATCCAAAAAAATTATTTCATATTTCTAATAAAAGATGTCAAATATACATTTTGTCAATAAATATATGTTAATCTTTAGACATTTGATTTAATATTATTTAATGAAAATGTCAAATAAATTATTATTACATCATAATTTTTTATTAAAAATATCGAAGAAAATGTCAATTTACGTTTTTTTGATAATTTTTCCTAAAAATGTCCAAATGAAAAATATCAAAATGTACAAAGTAACAAAAATTACGTAATTAAATTCTAACAAAGTTAAAAAAAGTTAGATTCTTAATAATACTTTAGTTATGATAAACGTGAAATAAATACGTTCAAGGTGAATATTCAAAATTTTTATAGAATGAGATTTTAATAAAAACTTTAATTCCGTGAATAAGAGCTCTGCTTAATTGAAATCCCTATTTGAAAATTCTTTCGAGGTCGTTCCTTGTCGTTTTGAGAATCGTGAGAGAACCTCGGGGAATAATTTCTCGGGGATAAGCAGAGTATCAAGTCCGACAGGAGACTTGTGTATATCTCGGAAGACAAATAGTTTGTGTTTGCCCCGAAAAAAATGAATGGGAGAGAAAGGAGGGGTCCGCGTGTCGGGGCTCGCGAAGGGCTCTTATCTCGCCGAAATTTCTTTTATTCTTCGCCGCTTTTTCGGAAACGTCAATTGATAAGGGCCAAGAAGGGGCACAGATAAATCATTTCACGAGACACTGTATATTTTATCGTTTCGTTAACTATCTGATGTAAACAAAAATTTGATTTAGAGCACTTTCAGATAGAAACTGAGGATTCTCTTTCTTCCTTTTTTTTTACGGAAATGAGAAAATAAAAAGAATGAGGAGAAAAAAAATTCAATTTTCGTTTCTTTATCGTCGAAGAAGAAAATTACTCGCTCTTTTCCCATTCTTCACCTGCCTGGGCCGAGGAGCCTTTTCTGCCATCGTATCGCCATTTCTATTGTGTATACACACGAAGGAAGAACGAGAGAGCACTTTCCGCTCGTCTTTTCCATTATTTCGACTGGAAGCACTCGGGAAGAAAAGAGACAACAATAACGGAGAGAGAGAGGGAACGAAACGAAGTGGAATCTCCTTTAAAACTCGATGTTGCCAAGATGAAAGGATGTTCGACATTGTACCTCAAGAGCCGGCCAGAAAGTTAATGCGATATGAATCTGTGTATAGGTGTAAGTGGGCGCCAGACAGACGCCCCGAACACCCAGTCACATCTATTAAACTCACATCTATATACATATACACAATGTGCTTCTTCGATCTCGCGAATGCAGACATTTTATTGATAAGGCCAATTCTCTCGCCGTGCACCTATTATCGATAGCCAAGGACGTTGAAACGAGGAACAAAGTTAGCTACCTTCATTCATGAAAAACAATTTAATATAACGGACGTTATTGGTTTGATTTCGAAATTTCGTCCTGGATTTGTCGTAAATGTTCGAAGACTCTTTTTCGAATCGTTTTTGAACCATTCTCGATAACGATATAGGAAATTATTCTTATAAGTTGTAAATATAAATAAATAAATATGATAAGTTGTAAGTACTGTAAGATGTAGAAATTTTTTTTTTATAAACAATTTTTTTTGTAATATCAAAAACGATAATTGGCAATTGTTTCAAATTTTCGACGTATCGAATTATTGATATATTTCATTCACTTATGAATAAAATATAATATTCTATTATATGGAACGTTACTGGTTTGGATTTGTCAAAAATATTCGACAAACAAAAAATGGTTTGAACCATTCTCGATAACAAAGCACAGGAAATAATTCTTAAGTTAAAAATATAATAAATTCAACGATGTACAAATTAGTAATTCTTAATTTCTAAAATGACAAAACTGACGTTTTATCCAAATTTTTGATTTGCACACGTCTCGAGTTATTGATACATTTTTATTCTATGGCTTGATACAATTTTTTGTTAATAATTAACAACATTTATTGTCTAATATTATTTATATTTTCAATGTGATTTAATATATATCTTCTTTTAAAACTTTTAATTTAATTTAATTTAATTCAAATGATCAATATCATTCGATACAATCTTAAATCAATATTATTCAATGCATGATATCAAATTCGAATTCGAAATTTATATGCAAGCATTGCTGTCAGTTATACTGTGAATGATAACATTAATTCAGAATTTTATAATTCAAATTTGATAATAACTCTTTTTCGCGACCAGTAAATTAAATAACATATAATTTTTATTTGAAAATAAAAGAAATTTCTAAAAATGTAGACAATTTTTAAGTAATTGATAAAGATTAGATTTATCAAAAACAAATATTCGAATTTATCACAATTTTTGTTTGTACATATCTCGATGAGTTATTGTAAATGTATGCATTTTTCTTTGATAAAAAATTAATTTTTCTTTTTTTTTCATCATCAATGCCTTTTACAATTATAACTATAATTAAACTTGATTTATCAACCAATGGACAATTTTAAATATTTTAATAATTTTAATTTAATGATATTGAGTTTGCATTCACTGCTAATCATTAACACGTGTATTACTCGTTACATATTCGTCTGTCAATGAGAATTCTATTTGGACATTTAATTATTCAACAACAGAGCTGATAAAACATTTTTCAAATTGAATTACGTAAATCGTATCGGAGGGCGATAACACCAAATTTAATTCAATTCTCTACACTTTAACACGAGGTCACCGACCTTCTCAACCAAGTTTACCGCATCTCCTTGTTTTCAAAACAAACGCCAGTGTTTAAAAGTATGGTATTTTTGAATCGTTTGAAACACCCAATATATCTTACCGTTAGTAAATAAAATTTCGTGTGTGGCGGAGATGAAAAAAAAAAATTGGGAACCATCAATTTCGTATCACTCGTTAGAATCATAAATATTTAGCAATAAATTATTGTCAATCATAAATTCGAAGGGATTTGTTAGACAAAAATAACACTTTTGTAGATAGAGTTTATTTTTGAATTTAAGGTGCCTGCTCTGTTGTAAAAAACTCTGTACAAAATGCGACTGTCGAAAAGGTAACACGCGGGATTTTAGCTGGTTGTAAAAACAGTAGACTGTAATTTTATTGTCGCAGGGCAATTTTAGTGAACGTAACTCTGCCTTTTACGATCCCGCCAGGTGACATTCCCTTACGGTTTAATAATAAAAAAACAGAATACGGAAAATTCTTTATAAAATAAAAAAAAAAATATATATATATATATATATATATATATATATATATATATATATATAGAGAGAGAGAGAGAGAGAGAGAGAGAGAGAAATGAGAAAAGTGAGATAAAAATCTGAAAAGCATAAAAAATATTCTTGGTAAAATTGATTGCAATTTTACTCCCTTTCTCTTTTTTCTTCCTAATGAAAAAAAGTAAAAAGTGGTTTGCAATTGCGAAACAGAAAAGCGATAAATACTCGATGTAAAAAAAGAACAAAAAAAAACTAAGAAAAAAAAGTGAAAATGAGATAAAAATCGCAAAAGCATAAATGAGTTAAAAAAAGAAGAATTAAAAATCTTTTTTCTTTGTTTTCTTTCCTAAAGGAAAGTAAAGGTGTCGTTTGTAATTGCGAAATAGAAAAAACATGAAGGCTGAAACTGAGAAAAGAAGATAAAATGAGATAAAAATCACAAAGACATAAATGATTGAAAAAAAAATTAAAAATTGAGAAAAATGATCTAAAACTCGAATGCATAAAACAATATTCTCAGTAAAACTTTTCTCCCTTATCTTTCTAACAAAAAAGTGAAAAGTGTGGTGTGCAATTGCGAAACAGAAAAACGTAAGTACTTGAAGAGAAGAAACTAAGAAAAAAAGAGATAAAAATCTTAAAAGCATATAAAAATACTCTCAGTATAAAATAGTTTATAATTTTCCTTCCATTCTATAGTTTTCCTGGCGAAAGAGGGAAAAAGTGAAGCTCATGTATATAAATTTTAGAATTTTGTTACACACAAAAACTCATTTAAAATTGGGGAAAGTGAGAAAAAAATGTCGGGAGTATAACAAATATTCTCAGTATAAAATTGTTTGTAATTATTCTTCCCTTCTCTTCTTTTTCTGACGAAATGCGAAAAAAGTGATAAGCAGAAGTGGAAAATTAATCATTTCAAAAAAAAACTAATTATACAAATTTTTAAAAATGAAATAAATACCTCAAAAGGATAAAAAAATATACTCTCAGCATAAAATTGTTTGCAATTTTTCTTCCCTCCTCTTATTTTCTTGACATTGTACGAATAAAAGTGAAAATCAAAAGTGGAAAATTAATAATTAAAACAAAAATAAGAAAAAAAACCGAATTATAAAAATTACGAAAACCCGATCAATATCTCAAAAGCATAAAAAAATACTCCGAGCATAAAATTGTTTACAATTTTTTTCCCCTCTTCTTATTTTCCTGACAAAATTTGAAAAAAAGTGAAAAGCAAAAGCCAAAAACTCATGATTTTAAAAAAAAGAAGAAAAACCAAACCAATTATAAAAAATAAAACGAGCTAAAAATCTCAAAAGCATGAAAACAATTCTCAGTAAATACAAAAAAAAAGAAAAAAAAAAGGTGCGAAATTTTTATAGAGGCGAAGAAAAAATGAGAGAGAGAGAGAGAGAGAGAGAGAGAGAGAGAGAGAGAGAGAGAGAGAGAGAGAGAGAGAGAGAGAGAGAGAGCAGAGCTTGTAACTTTCCCTCTTTACGAGCGTATCAGGGGTCAGGTGACTCAGGGGCTAATTGCGTACTCGCTTAATTGGAAAGCATCAAAAAGCGTCTAAATATATAGTATGCGGACGCGAAAAATATATACATATATCCCGAGTGCCATTTTATCCTGGAGCAAAATTGATGTGTATAACAAGGATGAAATATCGACGCGTTTACTCTTTGAATAATATTAGTACAGAGTCTCTTCTCGGTGCTCCCTCGTATTCCCGTATTTTCGCCCTTATTCCTCTATATTCCCCTCGCCCCCCCCCCCCACCACCGGGGTAAAGGGAACATAAGAGTGCGGAGGAAAGGCGAGGAAGCGAAGAATGGAAGAAAAACGAAGCGTGTTCTTATTATATCGCGCATAACGCCGGCGGTATGTTGTGTTAAGAGTGTGCTTATTGGCCGAGTGTGTGGGTGGGTGTCGGGACAGTGCGTGTTGATCGTGGGGTCGACCGGGGTCGCATAGGGTTGCGTGGCACCGGGCCGAGCATTCTTCTCTCTCTCTCTCTCTCTTTTCTCTCGGTCCCTCTCTCTTTCTCTCCTGCTGATTATTCCCGATCGTATAGGGGAGGTGTACGAGCAAACTGGGGTGCGTTTTGTAACCGGAGGGAGCAATATATACGGCCCAAAAAGCGGACAAGCACGAAAAAAGTCACCGAAAACGCACATTTTTTTATCTCCCACGAATATAAAAGAAGGAGCTTCCGCGGCACTCGCGTGACAGTCTGCTCAAAAGTTTGGTCGTACGTGTAGACTAAACTTAAAATCGTTACTTGAAACTTTTTTTGGAGAAAACTTTATTTTTTCAAATATGCACTTAGATTTTTGCTATAAAGAGGCATTTGCCCTAAGAGACGTACCAAGTTATTTGCACGTGTAAACTGAAGACAAAGTATCGCGGGTTTTTATTTATATATATAAGATATTGTCTTGAAGAAACCATGCGTGAACGTTCTTCATCGTTGAATTGAAATGGTGGAAAAATTTGAGATCGTTTCACCGTTTAGTTATCGAGATATTCAATGTTAAAGAGTAACAAATTTAAGGAGGTTGGCTACAAATGGCGAAAATAAATGACGCTTTACATGTTAAAAGTATAGGGAAAGGAAATTTGTTGAGAACATGATAAAAATTAGAATGTTCTTCGTCACTAAAGAAATTTATATAAATTCAGAAAAAAATATTGTCTACATTATTTTCGAGTAATCGAGTAGTTACGTCCTTATACACGGAATGTATATTTAAAAATACGTAGACGAAAATTCTAAAAAAATTGTATTCACGTATTTCATATGGAAGAATATTCTCTCCAAATTTGAACGAATTTTTATCATTTCGTTATCTGTAGCCAACCTCCTTAATGTGAGCTCTTATAGCAAACTCCGAAAATTGCGATTTTCAGTTATTTATATCTCGTTGAAACTGCTTCAAATTTTACACACGCTTGTGTATGATACGATATAAGGAACGTTTATGCAAATTTTTAAGAAATTATCTTTAAAACCGCTGCATGCAAGTATTTTTCTAAGTTATTGACGTGAAACACCCAATTTAGAGTGAATTTTTGGACAAATCCCACGCTCGTTTTTTTTTCAAGCAAATGAACTGAAATTTGAATATGTTATGAAGTGTACAGTGTTCTAGGGCGTGACACTCTTGGAATTTCAAAAAAATAAAAAACCAAAGTTTTTTTTTCGTTTTTTGAAATTCCAAGAATGTACCAGTACAGTGTACATTGCATAACATATTGAAATGTCACTTAATTTGCTTGAAAAAAAACGAACGTGGGATTTGTCCAAAAATTCACTCTAAATTGAGTATTTCATGTCCCTTAAGGGAATTTTAAACACTACACATAGTAATGGGATTTCATTGAAAATTTGTGGAATATTTCATTGATGTGATATACATACGTATATCAAATTTTAAAAGATTTCTCTACAATTTTTAACCCTAAATATCTTGACTTCTGAATTGTAAAACTTGTTGAAATTTTGCACGATTTTTTACGGTATACTTAAAAGAAGTTTTCCTCATTTTTTTTATCAAAATTTCATAACTTTATTATTCATAATAATAAAGTTAGATGACCTTGATTTTTGAGTATGTTGTTTTTGAATCGATTTGCAAAAACTTTTCTTAATAAACCTAAGCTCAAAAATCATATGGTATACAGAGATAAATTAGAAAAAAAAACTTTTGATTTTATTGTACTGTTATAGAACTATTTTAAAGTAAGAGGCGCTTGACAGTCCATTCAAAAGTTTGGCTGTACGTATTTTCTAAATGTAAAATCACCATTTGAAATTTTTTTAAACAGAATTTATTCAAAATTTCTATGGACCGTCTTTGACAATATATTAACATGTATGCTTAATTTTAAGAGACTTTACTATAATCGAGATCGTGGTAATTGAGATATTTATTCTTAAAAAGTGTCACTTTTAATATGAGCAACAACAAGGCTGCTTGTTCCTTCATGATATTTTTGAATGACATTTTTTGCTGTCCTTATAGGCGCATATTTAAATTTACACAATGCGCTGTATTCCGATGAATCTAATTAGAGGTTTCATGTTTTTTTTTAAATACAGGACATGTATTGCCAAGTGTCATTTTTTCACAAGAGCCTATGTTTTAATTTAAAAACGACGTATCAATCTAATTGTAAACGTAGAAACTTTTCAAAATAATTTGTGAATTTTCATGATTTTCACAAGGGTGAATATTGATTTCGCCTCCCGAATTTTCCCACGTACATTCTCCTTTTCCTTTTCATTCTTTAAATTCTCAGATTCGTTTCTTCCTCTCGATCCCCTCTCACCACACACTAAGCAAATATACAATTGAGAGATGGCCATCGGGTCGTTGACTCCTTGAACATATCGATCAAGCAGCTATTAGGATTGCCCCAAAATTAAACATATTTTTCAATCCAATATCTGCTTGGCTATTATATATATCGAAAGAAAAACGATGTTTCGCTCTGTCATTCGGGCCTAAAGTTTACGCTTCATTTCCGTAACTCGTTTTTCGTTTTTTTTTTTAAGTTTTATAGTTATTAAGAAACTGGGTTAGTACTCTACATCGTCAAAAAAAATTCAATAGTAAGAATTCATTTTCATATATGTATTTTAGTTAATACCTCATCATTGAGGCAGGAGTCGGATGAAAATCGTTTGAAACTAAATTTCTTGAAAATTTGCACAAATTTTCTTTGATATCATGTTAAAATGTGTATGTTAAATTTGATGAAGCTTTACCATCTAATAATCAAGATAATTATTGTTGAAAATTATCGGATTTTTAAATTTCTCACAAGAGCCTATTTTAAAAGTGGTTATTAAAATATATATATATATATATATATATATATATATATATATATATATATATATATCTCGATAACCACATGGTGAAGCCTCTTTAAATTTTGCATACATTTTAATATGATGTCAAAGAAAACCAGTATAAATTTTTAAAAAATGTTGTCTCAAAAAATGTCAAATGATGATTTTACATTTAGTTAAGGTATATAGGAGTCGCGTAAAATCGTTTGAGACAGAATTTCTTAAAAATTTGCACAAATCTTCTCTGAGGTCATGTCAAAATATCTGCCAAATTTTATGAAGCTTCACCATCTAGTAATCGAGATATTAATTGTTGAAAGTCGTCACATTTTTGATCTCTCATAAGAGCCCATGTTAAAAGTGACAATTTATAAAAATGAATATCTCGATAACCACATGGTGAATCTTTTTTAAATTTCGCACACATGTTAATATGATGTCAAAAAAAATCAGTATAAATTTTGAAAAAATTCTAACGTAGTTCTATCGGTACAGTCAAATCAAGTTTTTATTTCAATTTATCTCCATACCATGTGGTTTTTGAGCTTAAATTTATTAAGAAAAGTTATTGCAAATTGTGTTAAGAACAATATAATTCAAGATCATCCAAGGTGACCTGTACTTGCTACGTATGTATAAAAATTAAAAAAATCATAATCTTAGGATTTAAAAAAACTAAAGAAAGCTTCTTTGAAGTACAATAAAGATCTGTGCAAAATTTCAACAAGTCCCTCTAGCCAGAAGTCAAGATATGAAGAGTTGAAGATGACAATATTTAACACGTGCTCTTATATGGGGGACAGCAGAAAATAGTGATTTTTGACAATAAATATCTCGAATTCTACGTATAGAGAAACCCCTTAAAATTAAATTATTGCACATTGTATCAAAGAAGGTTTTTGCAAATATTTAACAAAATCCTAAGAAAACAATTTTATGATAGAACCTTAAGAAAAAAAATACCAAAAGTTTATAAAATTCTCATATATATTCTTAAAAATATCGCTCGTACATCCTTAATATTTCTCTTTTTCTCGAGTATAGTGTGCGCGCGCGCGCGCGTTGAAAAATCATCAATCTGTTGAGTATAGCCGGGAAGGCGTCTGGTTCGGTAATTCCCGGCTAGAAAAAACACCGAAGCGATAAAATATCGTGGAGGCATCATCGCCCGCGAAAAATAATATATATAATCGGCCGGCGAGGAAATTGAGCGTTGGTCGGCGGCGAGCGCGACGTCTCGATGAATCAACGCTCTCTCGCCTAAAAACTCGGATCGGCCGGGCGCGGGTCTCGTGTTTTCGCGAACGCGCTCGTCGCGCATCGACTGAAAGAATGCCACCGAAAATTTTCGGTAGACGCACTGCCCGGGGAGATCGAGCCGAAGGAAAAAAAAAAGGCGAGCCTCGGAGAGCGAGAGAGAAAGATCAAAAGCCGCTAAAATAGGCTTTTCGGGATTTGTAACGCGATGAACGCCGCCGCGTAGATCGCGCGAGAGCCTTCTTTCTTTCATTTTCAATTTATTTACTCTCTTTTTTTTTTGTTTCGTAAACTTTCGCTCTCGGCAGACGCGCGCGGCGAACGCTCCGAAAGCACCGCCG
Source organism: Cremastinae sp. A BG-2022a (assembly GCA_030522545.1). Lineage (NCBI taxonomy): Eukaryota > Metazoa > Arthropoda > Insecta > Hymenoptera > Ichneumonidae > Cremastinae sp. A BG-2022a. The sequence goes on along the minus strand of JAPYYW010001959.1, from coordinate 21,506 downwards.
AGGGTTAAAGAGGGAAAAGGAGATCGGCCCGAGGGGCGAGGGGCGGGAGAAGCGAAAAAAAAGGGGGACACGAACGTTTGAGAGGCTCGTGAGACTCGAAGACGTGCTCTCGTGAGTTCACGGCGTTTGGAAAATTTCTAAATTTAAGGTTTTCGGTATAAGAGCGCGAAGAATCTAGATGGATAGAAAGATAGAGAAATAAAAGAGAGAGAGAGAGAGAGAGAGCACTCTGCGCGATGATTCTCCGGCGAGAATCCGGAGTTCGCTCTCTCATTTATTTCTCCCCTTCCTTCTCGCTCTTAATAGCAATCTCCACTATACTGGCACATATCTCTCGTCGCGCGTGTAACTCTTTTTTTCCGACAGATGAAACGGAAGCTGACTCCCTTTTATTCACCTTTCAATCAGCCCCGAGCCCACCGGCACGCTTCCGGAAAACAGTACACGGCTGATGTTTTCTTCTTCATCTTCTTCTTCTTTTTCTCTCTCTCTCTCTCTCTCTCTCTCTTTCACCGATTTCGGTAAAATCGGACGAGATTTCCGAATTTCACGTAAAATTTCGAATTCGAGAGAACATTTTCATTTTTTTTTTATCTCTGCTCATGATTGACTGGTTTTGTCAACCCTCGTCGGCTGAGTTTTGACAGATGGCTCGCAGTGTGGATTATTTTGTGCAAAAAAATTATTTGTGGGTCATTGTGAAAGAAATGCGACATCTTTTTGCAATTTTTGCGATTTCACTTCAATGTTTGCTCTGTTGTATTTTCGCAACAGCTTCTTATTCATTTCTTTTCACTATATTTCGATCTATATATGAAAGATTTTCAGAATTTCGCGAATTTTGGTAGAAATTTTTTTATTAATGTGCAATGATTTTATTTTTCGGGATTTTTAATTTATAGCAAAATTTTATATTTTTTGTATATATTTATATTTATGTAAAGTACTCCGGATATAACATTGTATAGCCTTTGATTTGATTACTATACAACTACCTCGATAAACGAATTTTAAAAATCTCAATTAATTTCTTTTAGTATAAGAAAAAACATCATCTATAATTTTGATATAAAGTATTGTCTTTATAATCGACTCTGTTTGCATTGACACAATAAGTTACAATTGTAGATTCTACTATTAAAATGACAATCACAATAATTATTTTATATAGCTAAAGACATTTTTCTACTTAAATAAAATAAATGTACGGCAAGGTCTTATAGATGTTTAATTATACTTAAATTAAGTTTGATATAATTCGTTTCGCTATAAAAATAAAATTGGTTCTGATATAATTAGTATAGTTGTCAGGTTATGGTAAAATGTAGAATCGTAATTTCTCTGAATGCACAGAGATTAACAAAACGTCAAAATCTTCTGACAGGTTCATTCTTGATTGAATCTTGAAAATCATTCAAAGTTAAAAGTCAAATAACTTATAAAACGCAGTAAATGGACTTTAAAAAACAAAGCTAAACCATTTACCGGTAGCATAAATTGTTGAAGAAAAAATGATGAAAAAATTCTTGGAAACAGTATATTAGAACAAAATTTTTTTCATTTTTTTAATAGCATATTTTTATATATGCTGTCTTGAATTATTTTTCATCAATTTTTCTTCAACAATTATGTAGTCTGTAAATTTACTTATTTTTTCACATTACTCGTGTACTATTTTTCCGATAATTTATTTATTCTTATGTATTTATTTATTGTTCCAGAGAATAAATAAATAAGTAAATCTCCATTCTGGAGAATAAATTATAAATAAATAATTCTCCGTTACGGAGAATAAATAAATCTGGATCGAGACACAGCTCGATCGCTTCGCACATGAACAATCTCGTCTTTTTTTTTCTTCAAATCCACGCCAAGTTCTGACTCTCCTGCGAAAGTCTAATTTGAAAATCCACGATTCGAAATACTTAACCGAGTGACTTTTCGGTAAACAATGACGAAACAAAGGAGAACGATTTGACAATGCTCGCGTGCCAAATTTCAGGACATTGTCGACGTTGCACCATTGTTCTCTAATAAAAAAGCGAGAAACGAGAAAAAAAGAATGAACCCGCTGGCAGACTGGTCGCCGAGACGAATCCGACCGGAAATTCTTCCCGAATGAGATCTCGTTTGACTTTTTCCAAGAGTCATGCTACGGAGAGTATGAACGCCAAGGAAAAACGTAATCTCCGAGTAGCAAGAAGAAAAATAGGCAATTATGTGTCTTCACCAATTTTATATACACACGATACGAGAGTTCAAACTTTTAGAAGAAATATAGAGTCGTGTTGGGCAAGTATGCGCAGCGTGTAAGTGCAGACCAAATATTTCGAAAATGGCTGAAAATGCAAAAAGGGTTCTGGCTCCCTTGAGTACTTTAAGGTATAGTTTTATAGTTTTATCGATTATTTACGATTTTGTTGAAAATTGGTACAGTCATTCTTTGATATGTTATGCATATGTGTATCAAATTTTAAGGGGTTTCACCACCTAGACATTGAGATATTTATTGTTAAAAATCCCTATTTTCAGTGCTCTCCCATAAGAGCCCGTGTTAAATATTGCCATTTTCAATCCTAAATATCTTGAAATCTAGATGGTGAACTTTCTTAAAATTTAGCACAGCTCTTTATTGTACTTCAAAGAAACTTCCTCAAGTTTTTTAAAAAAATCCTAAGATTATGATTTTTTTAATTTCCATACATACGTAGCAAGTACAAATAATCTTGGATGACCTTGAATTTTGAGTATGTTGTTCTTGAAACAATTTGCAACAATTTTTCTTAATTGACTTAAGCTGAAAAACCACATGGTATGGAGACAAATTGAAATAAAAACTTTTGATTTGACTGTACCTATAGAACTACCTTAATGCTTTATTTCCAACAAATTTTGTATGTACCCTCGTTAATTATTGAAAATATTTAAAAATCAAATGCATGAAATATTAAATGAAAAGTAATTGGAAATTTTTCGTTGAGTAGTTCGATAGCAAAAACTGTTTATTTAAGAAAAATTTTAAATAATTATATGTTTTGTATAGAATAATAATACAAGTCGAATGAATAAAGACTTGAGTAATTCCACCGTTTAGTTTCTGAGATATTTTAAGTTTGAGTTTAGCATCTATACATATTTAAACACATGATAAGATAGTTCGATAGCAAAAACCGTTTAATTAAGAAAAATTTGAAAAATTTGTATATTTTGTAGAAAAAAAAGACAAATCGAATGAATGAAGAGTCGAGTAATTCTACCGTTTAGTTTCTAAGATATTCAAAGTTAAAACTTGACGATTTCCCCATAGAAACGTCACAAAAAAATTATTTGTAAACATAATTTGAAAACGACATTTAAGAAAATTAAAAAATAAAAAATAATAGAGTACCACCTACAGAAGTTATATAACAAAAGTCAGCATGATATACCGTCCGGTTTATGAAAAAAAAAATAATTTTAGTTCAAATTTTCCATTTTTTCCATTTTGAAATAAATATAACACTCTCGAAGTTCAGTACAAATGAAGAAAATTCGATAAAAATATTCGATAAAAATGTTAATATTTTGGACACTACTTTTTTCGTGAAAGGGAGCGGCCCCTTTTTTATACGACACTTATCTACCGAACTACCTTGAGTATATACACGCACTTACACGTATAAGCCCTCTAAACTTCTTTACAACTATAATTGACCAAAAAAAAGTTAAATTTTTTTCTCCTTATGTTATACAAAATAACAGTAACTCTAAAAAAATATCCCTGGTAAGTTTATAATTTCACTCGAAATTTTTCAACTTAATAGCCATTCGAAAAAAAAAAATGCGCACACTTGCCCGGCACGACTCTAACGAGACGACGAGGGAGGAAAGAATAAAAGTGGCGAAGAGAAATAAAACAATATCGTCGCGCGAGAGAGGCGCGAGCGCATCCTCCGATGTTCCGAATGTGTGGTCTTTGCGTTAGCTATGTATAGCTTCGATCGTATATTTCATGGGGCGTCTCGTACGTACGAGAGACTTTCTTTTCGTTTATAAGCCGAAGAGAGTGAGAGAGAGAGAGAGAGAGAGAGAGAGAGAGAAATACGCGCAGGGTGTGTAAAATACGTCGTATGGATACGAATGTCGTGTAATATACACACACTTATGGGCGTGTATATAAAACGAAGAAATGCGGGGAAAAAAAAGAGGCGAGATGAAGAGAGTCGTGAGCGCAGAGACTCGGAAAGACTTTTCGCGAGCGACTCCCTTGAGTTGGCAGCCGCGGTGTCGGGGACCGCGACATCCTTAGACACGCGGATAAATAATAGGTTTTCTCGTGAAACGAACGAAATAGGTGCGTGGGCGCGACTCGGCAGTGTCTGCGATTCGTGAGACCTCGGATATCGGAATCTTATTCGCGCAAAAGAAAAGCCCGCTCATCGCTCCATCGTTTCGCCGATCCCAGTTTATATTCTCGGATAATTGAACTGCTGTACATTCTCATATTTTCTCGATAACAGGCCCTAAAAACATTACTCGTATTGTAAAATAACAAGAGCGAGTACGTTTACAGGTTGTGTAATTATTGAAAAAGATTTGTTGAACAATTCTTTGGAAGTACTTGCTAAATTTTCTCAGCTCGTATGAAAAGAACTTGCAACACAATTTTCTATTATTTATATTCAATATACCTGGACAAATATACCTGAATAGTTCGGGGATCGTAAACATTTTAAAAAAAAGAGAGAAAATTCGTCGAGCATAATGAGGAAAAAAAATTTTTTAATTTTATTTCAATTTATCTCCATACTAACAATAAGTGATTTTTGAGCTTAAGTTCATTAAGAAAAGTTGTTGGAGATTGTTTCAAGAGCAACATACTTAAAATTCAAAGTCATCCAAGGTGATCTGTACTGCTATATACGTATGAAAATTACGAAAAAAAAATCTTATCAATTTTTTAAAAAACTGAGGGAAGCTTCTTCGAAGTATAACAAAGAGCTCTGCTAAATTTTAAGAAGATTCACCATCTAGAATTGAAGATATTTAGGATTGAAAATCGAAACTTTAACACGGGCTCTTATGGGAGAGTATACCAAAAACTGGAATTTTTAACAATAAATATCTCGATTTCTACGTGGTAAATCCTCTTAAAATTTGATCCACGTATATGTATGCCATAACAAAGAAGGTTTGTGCAAATTTTCAATGAATTCCGAAGAAAATGATAAAACGATAGAACTACCTTAATCCCTCGGTCATTGTTTTCATAGTGATCGGTCGAAATCGAGTGAAAAACCGAACACGGTCTTAATTGATTGAGTTTTATAATGTAATTTGGAATCAGTAGATTGTTATTAAGTGTCGGGATAAGACGTGTCGTGTCTCGCCAAGGTAGTTCGTTATGGAAAAACATTTCGAAGAAATAATTCGACAAGTTCAATTGAGTGTCAGTTCCAGTCATTTTCAATCGTACGAATAATGAATACGAAGTGAATAGTTTAGTGTTTCAAATTTATAATATCGTTTCAAAATATTTTTTTAAAAATGTCGGTGCAGATGTATCCTATATATTAAGAAAGAGATGAAACCTCTAATCAATTAATCGAAATAGAGAGCACTATGCGAAGTTGTATAAAGAATGCGCCTAAGAGAACAGTAAAATATCAATTCAAATTTGTCAAAAAAAGCTACCGCGCTGTCGCTCATATAGTAAAATTTACCATTGTACAATTTACCATTTTACAATTTTACTATTGTACCAGTAGATTTTACAATAAAGTGACAAAAAATCTATCATTGTAACAGTAGATTTTACCATTGTACCATTTACTATTTTACCATTAACAGTAGATTTTACCATTAACAGTAGATTTTTAGTAACAGTAGATTTTACCATTGTACCATTTACTATTTTACCATTTTACCATAAAGATTACGATAAATATTTGACCATAAAGTGACAAAAAATCTACCATTGTACCAGTAGATTGTACTATAAAGTGACAAAACTCTACAGCTCTCCACTGTAAATGTACTTGCCTCGAGTCGCTACCGCGACTCTTGACAAATAAATAAAAGTGAAAAAAAAAATGAACGAAAATTCGAGCGCGACGTCGCTAACTACCTGGATTCAAAACTTGGTATACGAATACGCATTATTTCGCGGTGCACGGAATGATTTACGCAACGTTGATGAATCGCGAGCGAATTGGGGACCCAAAGTGTTCTCTCGATAAGGCAAAAAACGGAATAAGAAGAAGCAGTGGATAAAGAAAGAGAGAAAGAGAGAGAGAGAGAGAGAGAGAGAGAGAGAGAGAAGAGAATATGTCATGAGACATCCTACACTTATTTACTTTTATTTATATATCCCGCCCTCCGCCGGACACTCGTTGGATATATTTATTATTATTCAACTTTGCCAGTCTACCGTTGCCGGCTGCCAAGAGTATATTTTTCGCGGTCTGCTCCGTGTTAAACACTCCCGTTGCCGGCTCCTCAAAAGCCGGTTCCTGTCCTCATCAAGCCTCGCTAGACCATGTCCCACGCTTCTTCTTCTTCTTCTTTTTCTCTTTCTCCATCTTCTTCTTCTTCTTCTTGTATACACATTACATTTTACTCGCTAATTAACCCTCTTATTGTTCACAAATCATATTTTTAACCAAATATTACTGCAGTTTCGTTGCACATTTAAACAAGCTTTTGAATAAAATATCTTCTAAATGACTTATTTGCTGGTCTCCCTTTGTAAGATTTCTTCGATCTAGAACGTCCTTCATTTTTGTGAAAATTACGATTTTTTAAACATTAATAACATTTTTAGTTTTATATAAGAATTTAAAATCACTTTAGAACATTTTTCTTTATTAACTGACTATGGTTTTGATACAGGTGATATATTTGGAGATTTTTAATGGATTTTAATTCAATTTGATGAACCTGATGAAAGTAGAAGACTGTGACAGGGTTAAAAATTAAATTATTTATATTGACATTTGGACCGTATGATTAATAAAAAATGATTGCATAGATTTTTTCTAAATTCACTATATGACTGAATCTAAATGAATGAATCTTTGTGATTTGACAGTTTTTTTTTCATTAATTTATTTTTGAATCTAATTTTCTATGTATTTGTAGGTATATCTTGAACTAGCAGAAAAATGTGAGAACACGTCTCGACAAATTCAACGACCCGAAAAAAACGAAAAAACAAACATGAAGTAGAACATTTAAATCATTTTTCATTACAATCATTTGCAAAATTTCTATTTATTAAATAAATAATAATTCTCTCAGTTCTAGAATAGGAATGTTTTTCACTGAAATAAATTAGAAAGTTTTTTTTTTGTAAATTCTCATGACTTTTTAAAATTGAAATTTGTACGTCCATTCATTGACGAGACTATTATCTTACATATTATTTCCTACATATTATCTTAAATTGACTATTGTGTATCTTGAAAATGGCGATACCATTTTCTGGAAATTACGACGAGAATAAATATACAAAAAAAAGTGAGACCGAATTGAAAATTTAAATCACTCATCAAGATTCATAGCACGATAAAAGCGAAATGTCTTCTGAATGACAATAGCGTGCGCATTGAGAAAAATCACGACAGCATTTGCAGTCACGATAAGCTAACGAGTATATATAAGTAATTATTGAAATAATTGTATTTTTTAATCCTGACATGTATTATTTGATTATCAGGAAAAAGTTGGTCTTGCACATGCAATTTGTTAAGGAGGAATTAACGAAAGTATATAAATTTTACATTTTGTATTGTTTAAACAACTCAAAATGAAAAAATTTAGTAATGCGTTTTCGAATTTGAAACTTATTGTTATCAATGTTATGTATCAAACATATGTACAATGTTCAAGAATTTTCCATTATCTTCTATTTTGAATACAATAAAATCCTTTTTGACATTTTTACATCACGTTTTGCAGATATTATTTAATATTGTGAAAAATTCTTAAAAATTGTTCATTGTTTTGTATTTTAAACTCAATAACATAGTTTTTCACATTCCATTTTCTTCTATCTTGAAATTTTTACACGGCGTTTTGCAGATTTTCTATAAAATATTATATAACATCTGCAAAATTAAATTTGATAAATAAAATTTTTAAAAATTCTCCAGTGTTTCCGATTTCGAATACACTAACATCCCTTGTGATATTCTATTTTATGTTATCTTTTACTTTGAAATTTTTACACGTTTTACAGATATTATTATTTAATATTATGTAAAATTTTCAAAAATTATTTACTATTTTCCATTTTGAACACAATAACATTCTTCACGATATTTTTACCAAGACTGGCAATTCAAAAGTTTTATTCCCATGTAAATTAAAGGTAACATCATTAGTTGAAATTTTCTTCTATGCATTTTTTTAAAAAACTAGATGAATCGTCTTTGATGTCGTTTAAAGATTGGTGCAAAATTTTAGAAAACTTTTTACCAGCTAATAGTTAGGATATTTCATGTTGAAAATCATTATTTTTAACACAAGCTCTTATGGGGAGTTACAAAAAGTTACGTTTTTCAACAATATAAATATCTCTTTTTCTATAGATGATGAAAGTCTTTTAAAATTGAACACACACCTGAGCAGCATGTTGAAGAACATGTGTGCAAATTTTTAAGAAATTCTATAGAATACCATTTTTACCATTTTACCAGAACGGTTTAGTTCGTACAGCGAAAAGTCAAAAGTTTGACAACGTTTTTTTTCCCATACGAAATCGTTTGAGAGTAAAAATTTATTAATAAAAGTTGCTACAAATCGACTAAAGAAAAATATATTTGGAATTCCAGGTTGCATCCCATGACAGGTTTCTCTATGTGATTGCACAAAACAAATGATAAAATTTTTTGAAAAATTCGATAAAGCTTCTTTAACGACATACAAAATTTAAACTTCTAACATGTGCTCCGTTCATATAGGTACAAAAATGGGACCTACATGAATGTGGGAAGGTACGAAAAATGGCCATTTTTTCTCAACTTTTTAGATATATTGCTTGACATTATGTAAAATTTTCAAAAATCTTCCATCAATTTCGTTATTTTAACACAACATCCTTAAATACCAGAATATAATTTCAGTGTGTAATAAGGATTATTATAATAATTATAATAGATATTTCTAACAAGACACTAAAATATTAATATTGGCAATAAGCCTGAATAAACGAATAAATAAAAATAGGGGAAAAAAGATGAGAATAAAATAAAAATGGCTAAAAGACGTATATAATGATGAATAACTTACCGGGTGGCGCGACGATGGCGAGGGCAAGAAAAGCACCGGCAGTTGCGAGTAGAAATATGTTCGAGGCAAGGCCCCGGTGTCCTCCATTATATCTTCGTAAGTAATCGTCGCGTCTATGTCGCCTCGTTAAAATATCGGAAAAGTCAAAATGCCACGTAAACCTATTATCGTCATCGGGAAGTTTAATCCTCTTATCGTTATTGTTGAGATCGAGCCGGCTCCTGGGGGATCTCTTGGAGTAATAATTCTCGTCGGAGGTCCGGGATTCGGTTTTGCCGTAAGAGAAGAAGCGTCGCTCCTCGTCGGCGAAAGTCCGTTCGCGGCCGCGATCGGTTTCCCCCGTGAATCCCGACGCGGCGTCCTCCCGCAACGTCAGTCTCGTCGCCGGCTCGTGGCATAATTTATCCTGCTCGGCCGATCGCAAAATTCCGGAAGCGTCGGCCTCGTCGCAGCTTCGAGCCGGCCCGCCACGTCGCGCGCGGTGCCGATGCCACTGCCGGCGTCGACAATGATGCGACGATTGATCTTTTTGACAGCAACTCGGGGCAGCCCTCCGAACACTTGTCGAGCCGCTCATGGCCTGATTTTTAACCACCGAGGACTCCTCCTCTCGTCAGCGTTTTTTCAACTTCAAACTCGTCCCCTCGTTAATGTCGCTAAACGATCGACGCCCTGCCAATTGCTTGATTCGAGTCATCACCGCGACGATATTTATCTTCTTCTTCTTCTTCTTCTCCTTCTTCTGTTCCTTCTTCCCGGAAACAACCGGCTCGACCGATCGTCGGCTCTTCTCGCAGATTTCTACCGATATATTCCACGCTCTACCGCTTCGGCTCGAATTTCGAATGAGAATCGATTCTCATTTTTTTCATCGATTATTCCCCAATCGTCCTGATTCAATATATTTCTTTTTCTTTCTTCGCGCTTCGAATATTTCGTTTTCACTGCTTTCTCTTTTCACTTTATCCGCGAAAATATTTACGTGGAGGCGACTCCCTCGACGACGAATCTCGCTGCGAGCTCGTCTCGCTTCGAAGCGACTTCTCGAGTATCGTTATCGCTTGTCATCGTTCTGGCGAGCCTCGAGGACGATTTCTCACCGATCGGCCGCGTTCGATCGTCCAGAGAGCCAACAGTCTCCCCGAATCATCGGCGAATCCGGAGATCGTTGGAGGGCACCACGGCGAGAACGAAACACGCGACGAATTCGAGCGTCAGCTATAAAAACGGTTACCGGTATTAATCCTCGATCGAGTCCGACATCCGATCCTCTTGCTCCTCGCGTTCTGCCACGACACTTGTTCTGGATCCTTCGGCAAATACCGAGATATACGTTAAAAAAAATTGGCAAACGATTTTTCTCACGCACGCACACGAGCCGGCACGAAATTCTGCGCGCCTTTCGCCGATTTTCCTCGACGCGAAACGACGATAAAGAGAGAGAGAGATCGAGAGACAGGCAGACAGATATACTTTTGTTTTGTACCAAAAAATTACTCCCAAAAGAGAGAGAGAGAGAGAGTGTAAAAAAAATATAGATAACGATGAGAGAAAAAACAAAGCGAGAAGGGGTGGGGGAGGGGGGAAAGAAAAATCGTCGAGACGCGAGAGTTAGATGATAGTTGACGGCTACGATGGCGTTGAATGACTGACGTCGAGGGGAGGGAACCGACCGTAAGAAACCCTCTAACGGGAGCTACGGACCGCAAAATCGTCTCGTTCGCCACGAGAGCGAGCGAGACGACGTCGGGGGAGAGAGAGCGAGAGAGAAAGAGAGAAAAGAGGGGGGGGGGAGAGAGAAAGAGAGAGAGAGAGAGATACTCCGGAGAACACAAACGCGCGCGCACGAAAAAAATACACTGTACACATATGCACACTTCGTTTTCTTTTTTTTTCTTCCCCCTCGCGTTCCCTCGCGGCTCCGAAATGTGTTCGATTGACCGGGCAAAGTCGCGGATTCGCGAGACTGCGGTGATAAAGAAAAACGAGGTGTGTTTTATCGTGTGTAAGAGAGAGAGAGAGAGACGGGAGGGAGAAGGGAGGGGAAGGGGAGCCCGAACGAAGTTTAGGGAAGCCGCACACACTCGCCCTTCCCTCGGCGTTACCACTGGGAAAAATCGCGGCACGCGCCACCTCTCTGGCTCGCCGATACTCGGCGGAGACCTCGAAACGAATGAACCAACGGATGGGAGGACCGAGACTCGCCGCCGCGGACTTATTCGCTCATCAGCGGAGCGGCGCTGAGAGAAAATAATGGTGGATTTTTACTATGCACCATAGTGACAACTATGCTAATTATTATATATGGAATTGGTCATACTTTATTTAGGTTCTGTCCTAAATGAATTTTTATTTAGGACAAAAGTGTATCAAATTGTTAAATAATCGGAATAGTTGTCACTTTATGGTTAAATATAATCTGGTAGAATGGTAGATTTTACTATATGCAAGTGATGTCTGTACTAATTATTATAATGCTAATTAGATTTTACTTGGACTTTACCTTAAATATATATTTTTATGATGAAAATATATTGGGTTGTGAAATAATCAGTAGATTTTACTATAAACAAGGAGCAACTATACCAATTATTATGGGACTGGTTGTATTTTATTCAGATTCTATTGCAAATATTCTTCGTTTTGCGATAATTTAACTTTGTTTTACGGTAATTATCACTTCATGTAGTTAAATGCACTGGTGTAGGATGGTAGATTTCACTATATACAAGGAATAACTTACTAATTATCATGAAAGTAATTACATTTTATTTAAATTCTATTCTAAATATTCTTTATTTTATGATAAAAATATATTTAGTTCTAAAGTAATCAGCATAGTTGTCAGTTTATGGTTAAATCTACTGGTAGACTTTTGGTAATTTATGATAATCTACTGGTAGAATGGTAAATGTAATTTAAAACAATAAGTGACAACTATACTAATTATAAAGAAACTAATTAAATTTTATTTAGACTCTATCCTTAAATACACTTTGTTTTACGATAAAACTATATTTAATTGTAAAATAATCAATATAATTATTACTTTGTGGTAAAATCTACTTGTATAATGGTAGATTTTACTATCCACGAGTGACAAGTATACCAATTATTATGGAACACAATGTATTTTATTTAGATTCTATCCTAAATGCACTTTGTTTTACGATAAAAATGTAATTAGTTATAAAATAATCAGCGTAGTTGTCACTTTATGGTGAAATTTACTGTTAGAATGGTAGATTTTACTGTACACAAGTGACAACTTTATCAATTTTTATGGAACCAACTACATTTTATTCAGATTGTATTCTAAATATTTTTTGTTTTACGATAAAAGTATAATTAGTTGTAAAATGATCAGCATAGTTGATACTTTATAGTTAAATCTACTGGTAACATGATAGATCTTACTCCATAAAAGTGACAACTATGTACTGATTATTTTGTAATTAATGATATTCGATTTCGATTCTATCCTAAATGCACTTTGTTTTTTACGACATTAATATATCCAGTTGTAAAATAATCGGCATAATTGTCACTTTATGGTTAAATCTACCGGTAGAAGGACAGATTCTACTAAACACAAGTGACGATTATACCAATTATTATGGAACTAATTACACTTTATCTAGACTCTGTCCTAAATACACTTTAATTTACGATGAAAATACGTCTAGTAGTAAAATAATCAGCATAGTTGTCACTTAGAGGTTCAATCCAATGGTTCAATGATAGATTTTACTAAACACAAGTGACAACTATGTACTGATTATTTTGGAATGAATGATATTCAATTTAGATTCTAATCCAAAAAATACTTATTTGTTTCGCCATAAAAATACATTTATTGTTGTTAAATAATCAGCATAGTTGTCATTCGATGGTTAAATCTACTATCGCGATATTTCTCAGTTAGGAGTCGCGAGAAGCCGCTCAACTGTGCCAGCTTTCGGGGCTGGTGAATCGCGGGGGAGCCTTCGTTTCGATATTACCGGAGCAGCCCGCGAGGGAGAAACCGACGCCGGTGCCCATTCGCACAAGCACCTCGCTCTCGCGGATTTCAAGCTCGCCGGACATCCCGGCCACTCTTTTTATTCATTCACATCGCTATCGATACAACTCCGACCGCTGCTGGAACGAATTCAATTGCGAAACGTTCTCCGAACCGAAAAAATCTCGTTCTCTTTTTATCACTCAACTATCGTCGACTTTCCGCGACCAAAATCCCATCCGAACGATCTCATCTGCGATACGAAAGAAAAACGGTAAATCGTCGCGAACTATCGATACGAGCTACGATTAATTTTCCTCGGCGATCGTTGAACAGGAGAGAAAAATTTAAAAAAAATTTAAAAAAAAAACACTTTCAACAGTAAAAACTATAACGAATTTGACCGAAGTGAGAAAATGGAGCGAGCACTTGTCGAAAACTGTGAAAACGACGAACTGACACGAGCGTTAACAATAATCATCCTCGAAGTCGCGTCCGGGTGCGAGACACACGATAAAAAGCCAACGAGTTGGCGCTGCCGTGATGATCTCGCGATGCGAAAATTGGTAAATCGGCCGCTAATTTTCCCGTTTTGCTCTCCGGAATCGTCGGAACGTCGTCTCCGTTTGTTGATCCGGAATAGAGAGGCTATGAAAACGGGCGTGAATTGTCGGGGTGCTCGATATATGGGTTGATGGGCGGGCTGAGGCAGCTGTCGACGTACGAATTCTCTCGTACGGAGAGCTTCGCAAGAACGCTCTCTCTCTCTATCTCTCCGAGTATTCGCGCGTACGTGTGTGTCTGCGAGTGTGTCCGTATATCCGTGAAATACTGGCGTTGCCCAGTTAGGGGTTGGTTACATTTTACTGCGGCAAAAAAAAAAAGAAAGAACGAAAGAAGAAGAAGAAGAAGACGATCCACCACCGCACTTTTCATCTCTCTCTCTCTCTCTCTCGTTCTCTCTCTCTCTCTCTTATATCTCCGTCTCTGTTCGTTTAGTTCGGTATCTTACAGTTTTCACAACCGCGCGTCAACCGATCGGGAGCAACGAGCGCAATGATGGCGAGCGAAGGCGGTATAGCCAAAAAAATAGCGACGGCATGTACAAACGTCGATGATGCTCGACCTCGGCGGAGAGCTCGTCGAAGACTGGCGCCCCTCGCAAGACTCTGACTACTGAGCCGTGCGAGGGGCGCACGCCGTTACGCCGCGCCACACACGCACGCACGCTGCTTGCGGGGGCAGAACTCTCTCTATCTCTTTTTCCCTCTCTCTCTCTCTCTCTCTCTCTCTCTCTCTCTCTATCTATCTATCTTTTTCTCTTTTCGTCGGTGCTTCTCTCTTTTTCTCTCCCTACCCGTTTTTCCGTGTCTCTCTCTCTCTCTCTCTCTCTCTCTCGCTCTAGGCCGCCGCGTACGCCACCGACCAACCACCCACCCAACCATCAATCCACCCGCGTCTACGCGAGCCTATCTATTCCGTTTAACTGTAAAGCATCCGCCACGGGAACCCCATCAATACGACCGATCGCGCCAACTCTTATTCGACCACTTCACTCTTAACTTCAACTTTTTTTTTATCGCTTATTATTCTTATTATTTATTTGCGTTATTTTTCACTGTATTATATTATACCTTTGATATACTCCTGGTTTTTCTTTTTGTTTTTCTGCTCTACCACTTTTTTTCGATCCCCTTGGCTCGTTGCACTTCTTTTTGCACATATTTTCTATCTTCTTCTAACGTTTCTACTTAACTTTATTTTATTTTCACATACTTATTGTAATGGTATTTTTGCTTTATTATTTATTATTTATTTATTTATTTATTTATTTATTATTATTATTATTATTATTAATCCCATCAGTACGAGCGATCGCGCGAACTCTTCGTTCATTTCACTCCTATCTCTCCTATTTTCTCTGCTATCACTTTTGTCAAATCTTCTTGGCTCGCTGAGAGAAATCACGATAGTGGATTTTATCATAAAGTATGACAACTATGCTGATTATTTTATAACTAAATATATGTTTGTCATAAAATAAAGTATATTTAGGATAGAATCTAAACAGAATATAATTAGTTCCATAATAATTAGTATAGTTGTCACTTTTGTACAGTAAAATTTATCATTCTTTTTTCTCAGTGCTCATTGTATTGCTACTTAACTTTATTTTATTTTCACATTCATTTTGTAGTACTTTTTCTTGATTAGTTATTCTTTTTATTATTGTTACTGTATTATTACATCGTTGATATTTTCGTTTTTCTGCTGTCACTTTTGTTCGGTCTCCTCGGCTTGCTGCATTTCTGCATTGTTTCTATTTTATTTCATTTTATTTTCACATTAATTATGTGATACTTCTTCTTGATTGTACTAATTACTATTGTCATTATTTGTTCATTATTGTTACTGTATAGTTATGTTTCTAATCATTTTTCTCCTATAGCCTACTATTTGCTATTTTACTATCGTCATTTTTTTGCTACCATTTTTTTCGCTCCGCTTGGCTCACTACATTCTTTTTTACACTTCTTTTTTATTTCATTTTTCTTTGATTTTTATATCATTCGATTAATACATTAATTGTACCGTACTATTTTGATTATACTGATTATTATCATTATTATTCATGCATTATTATGACTGTATCATTATATCTTCGATACTTTTCTGCACTTTTTTCCTATTTTCTTTTTCTTTGTTTTTTATTTCATTTTATTTCCACATTTATTGTTGGGTATTTGAATATATATTTGATACGAAGGGCTATTGTGTCTTGGCATAAAAATAAAGTATCTATTTGTCAATAAATCTCCATTTTTTCATGTTTTTTTGAGCTATCGCCATATGAAAAAGTCTCGAATCTTAATCTCGACGACCAATAAACTTTGATATACTTTTTTTCTATTGTGTACAAAGGCTTTGAAATGCGAGTCACGTGTGATTGAATGTTTTATGCCAATGGCATTATAACCGATGTATTAAACGGACAAACGATCGAAAATTATTAGGCAATTTTTTTACCAAAATATTTTCCTGGTGTATAGTAATTAAAACGAAATTAATTAACACTTAAACTGACAACTAATATTGATAAAGATTCATGATAATTAATTTAACTAAAAAAAAATTTAAGAGAAAATGTAAAAATGGTAAAGGATGAGTGTACGTATATTCTTGTTACCATGGTACAAATTTTATTGTATAAATTTTTATTATTGTATAAATTGGATCGTTTTACATTATGCAAATTCTATTATTTCACTCGTACGTTTCATAAAATTATTTAACAAGTAGCGAATCATTGAAGATAACTGTAAAGATTTATATTTTAATGTATTTTCTAAATGAATTACTAAATAAAAAAATTGTGAAGCAATTTCGATTATTAAATTCCTAAATTTCATTGATTTTTTACAACAATAATGAACAATTATTTTAGCTAGCAGGCAAAAATTTTTTATGAAGTCGAGAATAATTGATGAATAATTCAACCTTGATGAATTTTTTTTAAGAAAACACTCGAAAGTTCTTATCAGCTTTAAGTATATTTAAGAACGTCGAATATACTGATAATCATAATAATGTGTGCAATTTAAAAATAAAATGAATGGTTCAGTGAAAAGTAAATATTGTATGAGCAAACAGCGAATTCTAATTAAAATGATTGTATCGTGAATGAGAGCTAGCCTGTATCAATTTTTACTTTTACATGTGAGCCCGTCAAATTTTTTGTCTGGCCATGGCGAATCGCGTGATGAGCGGAGGCTCATTAAATTTTCAAACATTAATTTGAACAAGACGTCTGGCGAGTGAAACTGATATTTGTCACATAGAACAATGACAATCTCTATTTTTTATTCGTGTCGAAAGTCGAATGGAATTGCCAGCACCAACTTTTCTTCGAAATTATAGAATTAAAAAATAATGAATTGATGAATAGTCCATGAATTTGTTCCATATTTTTTATCTCTTTGAAAAATCTTTCTCACTAAACCGAGAAAAATTCACAGAAAAAATTACTGTTTTTCCATACTGTCCTAGCATTTCGATAAAATTTAAAACATTTTTATCTCTTTCAAAAATCTTTCTCACTAAACGAAGAAAATTTCACAGAAAAAAATTACTTTTTTTCCATACTGTCCTAGCAGTTCGATAAAATAGCAATTTCGATAAATTGATCAAAATTGATACTTCTGCTATGAAAATTACAAAAAAATTATTCAAACTCTTATTACAGTACGAAAAAAAATAATTTTTCATTTAACAATATCTTCATGTAAATATTAAAAAAATAAAATATGACAAAAAGTATAAATTTGTAAAAAAAACACAGTTAATTGTAAATAATCGAAATATTTTGTTAGTATTTTGGGAAATATTGTTTCTTTTATTTGTGCTTTGCAAAAAAAAATAGACGACCGTTGGTTTGTTTTCTTCGTAAATTGAGTTTGCACGAGAATTTGGGGATGGTGTCGTATCGGGAAAAGAGGATCAGTGATATTTGATCCAGCTACAAATCCCGGTAACAGAAAATAACCCTCTTATTTCATATCCCTGTTCTGATGTATTATCGGTATTATTGTTCGGATAATTCAATACGAGCACGAAACTCAGAGAAAACGTGAGCACCGCATTTGCGAGATTCTTCGATTTCTATACACGTAATTACGACAATTGTATTTTCTTACGTAATTCGTTGGGTTTGTGAACCATTCAATTTCATCTGTCAATTTTACTTATTTTTATCGATTTTTAGTGAGCAGTGAAATCAGTGAGTGGCATAAAAAATTGTCGATTTATTTTAGTGAATAATAAATAATTGTATAGTGAAAAAGTGTGTGTAACTTATATTGATTACACTATTTTTCATTTCTTTTCAAATATTTCTCAGTCATTTTTTAAACTTGTTTCACTACTCCATATATATTATTGTTTTATATGTAAATTGTACTTGTCAATTTTACAATTTTATCTGTAAATTTTGCATTTTATCGATTTATCGTCAATAATAATATAGGTGAATGATGTAAAAAATTGTCGATTTTCAGTGAATGGTAATTTATGAAAAAATATGTCACTTTTATTAATTACACTATTTTTCTTTTTTTTCGAATATTCCTCAGTCATTTTTAAAACTTGTTTTTACTATGCTGTGTACTATGTGTACTCCGTATCACTATATTTTCTGTATCGATGTTACTTGTCAATGTTATCTGCCAAGTTTATTTTTCAATTTAGAATTTACAATTTTACCTGTCAATTCTACCTCTCAAATTAGAATTTTATAGTACAATTTTGTTTTCCGATTTTCTTCATCAACTCTACTTCCAATTTACAATTTTTTTTCTCCAATATTATTTTTCAATTTTACTTTTCATTGATTTTTAATCAATAGTAATCTATGAATGGCATATAAACAACTATCAAATTTTAGCGAATAGTATTTAGTAAAAAAATGTATTGCTTCTATTGATAACACCTAGTACTCAATATCATTGTTTTATTTTTGCATTTTATTTGTCAATTTTACTTTTCAAGTTAGAATTCTATTTTACAAGTTAATCTGTTAATTCTATATTTCTCAATTTACAATTTTATTTGTCAATTTCACTTTTCAACAAATTTTAGGGAATTTTAGTAAAATAGTAAGATGATCCGTGAATTGCATAAGAAATTGTATTATTCATCTTTTTCTCAAACATTCTTCATTAATTTTTTAAACTTATTTCTATTACTCTTAATTATTCATCCATTTTAATTGTTAATTTTATCCGTTAACTTTTCAATTAAAAATTTCATGTGACAATTCTATCCATAAATCTACATCTGAATTCCCAATATCATCTGTCGCAATTTAACTTTTCATCAAATTATATAGTGAATAGTAAAATAGGTGAATGACATAAAAAATGGTCAATTTTAGTGAATACAAGTAATCAGTAAAAAAATGTGTCGCCTTTATTGATCGCACCGTTCCTCTTTTTGCCAAACATATTTCTCAGCCATTTTTTAGACCTGCTTCCAGCACTCTGTACCATTGTTTTATTTGTGCATCATTTCGCACGAAGAAAAAAAAAAGATTGAAAATAAGGGAAACAAAAGAGGTAGAGGGAGAGAAAATAACGAACGGGGAGATATTTTTTCCGTTCTCCATTTATTTTTCCCCGTTCTTCGTGAAAACGTTTTTGCGTGGAGCCCGCGATAATTTACATCGAGATGAAATTTGTTTAGCGAAAAGAAGGGCTGGCGCGACGTAACCTGGCAGATGGAGAGGCGAATTGGCAAGTGAGCGGAGCGAAAAAGGCGGACGAAGGAGAGAGAGAGAAGGAAATAAAAGAGAGGAGAAATAGCGAAGCAGGATGCAGAAATAAGGAGAGGAGAAAAACCGGGGGATTCGCGGCGCGAAGGAGAAAAATAAGGAAAAAGAGCGAATAAGGGGTTCGCGATTGGAGCGGAGGAGCCTCGGTGGCCCGGTATAGGTCTGGCGGAGCTTCAGACACCGAGCATCGATTCGCTAGGACGATGGCTTTGCGGGGAATCGGAGAGGGAGGCAGTCGCGACAGCGGCGCTACCGCTGCGGTGCTTTATAAGCAGCACCCGACTGTGTGCGACCTCCATCCTTTCTCCCCCTTCACGCATCCAAATACCATCCTTTATATATTCCCATACACGCACTCTGCATTCCGAAAAAAACAAAACAACGATCCCATCATTTAAAGCCCCGCTCATTTTAAATTACTTCCATCTCATTTCCTATATATCTAAAACAATTTTTTTCCTCCCTGCAATACCCGCTCCCCTATACTTTGTACAAAGTAAACGTTCCAATAGTTTCGCGATATTTTTGCTACACTCTGAGATAAATTAATACGAAAAATTACTATATATATAATGGTTTGGTAAGAGTTGACGATTTTTTTGGCGAAAACGTACACTTGAGAGAAAAGTATGGTATTATTATAGAATTAAATATACTTCGTTTACATCTTGTCCTGATTATGTTACGTTTTACTACAAATATATATTTAATTCTAAAATAATTAGCATAATTGTCACTTTATGGTAAAATATACCATCGTGATTTCTCTCAGTGTATGGTAATTATAATTACAAACTGATGAAAGTTGCTATATGTTTTGTATTTAAAAATCCTAAGAATTTTCAAACTGTTACCACAGTGTACTATTCAATATAGTACATTCTGATTCTTAAACTGGTGTAATTTTCATGACTGCAAACTATTGAAACGAGTTCGCTCAACCATAGGATAGGGTTCATTTTGTTGTTTAAGGTATGTAGTTCTACCGTGGTTCTATGGTAAAAATGATTTTCTATAGGATTTTTTAAAACTTTGCACATATGTTCTTTAACGTGGTGCTCAAGTGTGTGTCAAATTTTAAAAGGTTTCTCCATCTAAAAATCAAGATATTTATTGTTGAAATTCATATCTTTTTGTAACTTTCCATATAAGAGCCTGGGTTAAAAAAATGTGATTTTCAACATGAAAAATCCTGATATCTAGATAGAGAAATCTTTTTAAATTTGGCACCAACCTTTATATAGCATCAAAGAGAAGGTTTATTTAGTTTTTTTAAAAAATCAAAAAAAAAATTTCACCTAATGATTTTTCTTTTCAACGGACTGTCGCAGTATATAGAAATACCTTAAGGTGGTTAGTCTGTGACGGTCAAATACAAGAATTTCTCCTGTTTTGATGACGTTTTTTTGACGTTCACAGTGATTTGCGAGATTACATTTATTAAGAAAAGTTGTTGAAAATTTATTAAAAAACGACATGCTCAAAATTCAAGGTCATCCAAGGTGACCTGTACTTGTTACGTATGATTGAAAATCAAAAAAATCATAATTTTAGGATTTAAAAAAAAACTTGAGGAAGCTTATTTGAAGTGCATATAAAAAGCTGTGCAAAATTTTAAGAAGGTTCACCATCTAGATTTCAAGATATTTAGGATTGAAAATCGCTCTTATGGGAGAGCACTGAAAATTTTTTACACTAAATATCTCAATTTCTACATGGTGAAATCTCTTAAAATTTGATAAAGATATGCGTATCATATCAACGAATGATTGTGTCAATTTTCAACAAAATCCTAAATAAACGATAAAACTAAACTCGAGATATTTATTGGTAAAAATGACATTTTTTTGCATCCTTCCATAAGAGCACGTGTTAAATATTGCGATCTTCAACAATAAATATCTCAACTTC